>CM076580.1:1721894044-1722199044 GCA_034641835.2 Pinus albicaulis
AAATTAGTCTAGATTGATCTTAATTTTGAATTTTTTATGAATTGAGAAGGATCAAATTTTTTAGAGTAAAAAGTGGTTTGATTTCTCTAAATACTTGGAAGATCCAAAATTAAGATAGATTTAAGCGTCTAGAATATATATATATATATATATATATATATATATATATATATATATATATATATATATATATATATATAGATAATTCTTAAATAAAAATACGATGGAAAAATTATGGGTTATGAAAATCTATAACCAATAAACCACCAATAGTAAATTGACTATTTTACTCTTAATGATGGTTTTCAAGATTATGTAACTGTTTATTGAAGAATAGCAATTCGGATTTTCCACAATATTAACAAAACTTCTTTGACCTTTCGAATTCCAATGGGATCCATCTTCAAGACATGTGAATGAGAGCTTGAAAGGATAACGGACCAAGACAAATAGTAAAAGAAAAATCAATAAAGACTAAGAGAGCCAACTATTCAACTAATTAATTAAAATAAAATAATATAATGTTATTAGTATACCCTAATTAATTAATAATTAATATTATTAATTTTTATTCCTAAATCATTATTAATAATGATTATAGTGACATATTAATAATGATAATTAATAATCTCATATTAATAATAATAATGAATCATGTTGTCTGTGGGATCTTGGTTAAACGGTGATGAGGCGGACTGTTATAGCACTCATCACAGGTTCAATTCCCTTCCCTGATCGGGTGATGTATCTAGACATGTTGATGAAAATGGAGTAAAAAAAATAAAAAAAGAAAGAGAAAAAAAAGTGAAAAATTAAAGGAACTACTAAGCTTAAAAAATAAAATAATGAATCATCTTATAAGAAGTTTTACCATACTAATAAATAAATAATAATTAATTAATTAATTTTATTATTAATAATAATAATTATTATTATTAAAAAAATTTGAGTTTTACTATTTTTAATTTTAAAACAATAATTGTATAATTAATTTTTTATTCTATATTTATTCTTTCAAATTAATAAAATTAATGTTATTAAATAAGAATTAATATTTCAAATATTTTCAAATAATCCATCTAATTTTTTTAAATAGTGATTATAGATTAATAATTTTATAACTATATTATTAATGATTTTTTATAAACTAATAAATATTATTTACATTATTTATGAAATATTTTAATTCTCAATTTTATTTTTATGTAATAAATTTACCAAGTCAAAATGTTAACATAACATAATAGGAAATGACACATCTCTTCCATAATTGGCCTCTCAGCGCAACAAGATAGCTACTAAGCAACAAGCCCCTTTAAGACCCAAGACCAATGAGGTGATCTCTTGATCAGTAAATTGTCATGATATGATGTTGCGCTAATGTAGGTTGCAAGTGCAAGAAAACAAAAAGTTAGTGCGTGCGTAGTAGAAAAAGAGACGGTTTATTTATCATGTGAGTAGGTGCACCTTCAGTGTTCGAAGCACAAACGAAACCCATAGATTCACACCATGACTTAGTCAAGATAAAGAAGGTCGAGGTGGGAAGGAGATAGAGAGAAAAATCTACTCTTTAGCATCAAATAAAGAAGGTCGAGGTGGGAAGGAGATAGAGATAAAAAGTTACTCTTTAGCATTAGATTAATAAGGTCGAAGTGGGAAGGAGATAAAGAGAAATAACTAATCTTTAGCATCAAGGAGAAATTAGAGAAAGAGGGTGTGACATAGTGAGAAAGAGACCAAGGGAAAATAAAATGCAAATTATAAATTAAATGAAAATATTGATTAATTTAATCTGTTAAATAGGAAAATTATGTTATTTGACACCCTAAACCACAATTCCATCTTTCTTCACCATATTAATATGCTAACGAGTCTTTAAATTTAAAGGTATATGCGATGCAATGATATCACATTTAATGGATAATGAAATCCCTATGGCTACATTTACCAAATTATGTACAATAGCAAATAAGAACTTGTATGGGAACTAAATTTTGAAATTTCTTGAAACATTAAGATATCAACAGTATGCACAAAAAAAATGTATAATCATTTGAAATTAAATAAATACATTGAAAACACTTTACTCATTACTCATATTGTATAATTCAATTGGATATAAATATTTTACATATTTCTATATTATGCCCCAGTAACATTCCTTCAAATATCCAAGTCACACAAGCATATATGTTCTTCATAAATATATAGCATTACATGTTGTGAACGCATATAATTCCATCAAAAGATAATCCTAAGATGAAAAACTTGGATCATGCATATACTTTAATTGAAAAAATTATGATTTCATAAAGCTTTTGTTTGTAAGCCGATGTAAGATGCAAAATTTCCATTAATAAAAGAGATTTTACATTGAGATCATGTTTATCAAAAAAACTCTGGGAGTGAAAAACATCTGACTAGAATCAAAGCTTCCAGAAATCAAGTAAATTATCTTGACCCGACATCATCAATTTTTTACAACACATTACCCAGCTAATTACAGAGATATTCCCACCAAAAAAATGATAAGATTCTGAGTATCAAAACATAAAGACAAAATAAATTTTATCCAATGAGCCAACCACGAGTATGTCAGGTTGACGCCATGTTCTCCAACAAAACCAATAGTGCAGTTGACACTGTAGAGAAAAAAACAAAACCAAACTTTGTAGCAAAGAAAATATCCCTACTTTGAGATGACCACCGGAGAAAGAGCAACTAGTATGTGATGTTGACTCCATGTTATCCATCGAAGCCAGTAGTGTCATCGACATTGTAGAGAAAAACCAAAAATAAACTTTGCATCCACGACAATACCCCTAGTCTGAGATGGCCACTAGAGAAAGAGGAGCTCCATTAGTTGGTGGAGCAATGTTGGGAGGTGAAGCTATGTTGATCAATTGAACATCAATCACTACTGGGGTGTCAATGATATTTTCAAAGTCAAAATGAGAGTCTAAGACTACATACTTTTCCACCCTTTGTAGGTGTATCAATATGTCATCCTTGGAGCAATAATAAATACTCCTTAGGAGGTGTTTTGTGTCATCCTGACCTCCAAACAAATTATAATTATCCACTTTTTTATCTCAAAGCACCAGACAACATAAGTTGTCCGATTGTTAATGACTTGCAACCATGATCATCCATGATCACCCATGGTGAACTTGGTGAAGCCATGTGACAAGCCTCATAATTTTTCAAATAGTATTGCATTGTGATAAACATTGCTGCCCTATTACACTGTCACATTGTGACAAAAATATATCGATCATCACAATGTGATGAATATTGTCACATTGTGACAAACAATGTTGCAATTGTTACATTAGATTGCAATTCATATCAACAAAAGTTACTAATGTGATCATCTTTGGTAAACCATGGTCACAATAATGAGCCTTTAAAAGTCATGGTCAACACATGCTCAACATGGAAAACCATGGTTAAATGGTCAAATATTCTGTGAAACTTTTATGAAGGTAGCATCACATTCAAACAAATGAACTAATGTGACAAATAGGCGTGCTCTATTCTAGAATAGGCCTTCAATAATTTTCATTATTTAAAACATGAGAAATCAACCTTTAAAAACCATGTTGAACCCATTCTGAACATGGCCAACCATTGTTAATATGGTCAAATATTATCAACCTACATCACCATGGTAAAACATTGTCAACCATAGCCTTCCATTATCAATATCGACAATCACAATCTATCATAGAAATCTATGGTAAACCATGGGAAAATTAGTCAAACCATGTTAATCCATGGTTAACTTGGTGAAGCCATGTGACAAACCTCACAATCTATCAAGTATTGTCGCATTGTGACAAACATTCTCACACTTTTACACTTTCCCATCATGATAGAAATATATCAAATGTTGCAATGTGACAAACATTGTCATATTGTGATAAACATTATTGCATTATTACAATAGATTTCAATTTATATTAACAACATTTATTGATGTGATTGTGCTAGGATTTATAACATTTGGGGTTTATAATATTAAGTTTAATTTAGGGTTTATAATATTGAGTGTTTAATATATAGGGTTAATAATATTGAAGTGTAATATATAAGATTTACAATATATATGGTTTAAAATATTAGAGCCTATAATATTAAGGTTTAATATTAGAATTTATATTAGACTTTAATATATAGTGTTATAATATAGGCTTTAATATATAAAGTTATAATATAGGCTTTAATATATAATTAAGGTTTAATTTTTGTGTTAATAGGGTTTAATATATTTTTCCAAGATAGGTAAATAAGAGATACCTAAGAAATCACAGTATAATTTAGCTTTTTCCCATTTTACTTCTATACATTCCTTTACATTCAATTAAAATATTTAAAGACCATGGTCATGACATAAACTTTAATATGTGTAAATTAAAATCTTTAAAAACCATGGTCATGACATAGACTTTAATATGTATAAATTAAAATATTTAAAGACCATGGTCATGACATAGACTTTAATAGTTGAGTAATATATTTGCATTCAATTGAACTATTTTGATGATTAAATGGTGTTTTGCATTCAATTAAACAGTAACTATGCAATTATTTATTCACTCTTAAGATTAGTCTCAAGTCTCAAGGTTTTTCTATTTCACCCAATCTTCTTATGAAGGTTTTTTTTATTTCACCCAAGTTTCTTATCAAGTATTTTAATTCCATAGCTTTTAAAAACAATTATTTTTACTTTTATAAAATAAATTTATAATAATTTTAATATCAAAATAATTTGAGTAGTTTTATTTCTCAATTTAATTTCAATTTATTCTTTTAAAAAATACTATGAACCAACAATATACTTAATTGTAAAAATATTCAAAGTCGATTTTTTTAAATATTCAAGAAATTATAAAATATTTAATATTTTATTTTATTTTTAAATATTTAAGAAATTACAAAATATTTAATATTTTGTTTTAATTTTAAATATTTAAGCAATTATAAAATTTTCAAAGTTTTAATTCAAATTGAAATGTGAAAATATAACTTATTCTACAAAGATGATTTTAATATATACCAATCTGGATTCATCTTAAATCAAAATCAATTAAAAAATATATTAAATCTAAAATTAATTTTAAATTTTAATTTATTTTTTTTGGTAAGTTGAGCTAATCTATTAATTTCGATAACATAATATTACATATGCTACAAGCAGGGTTGGTAAGTTGCACTTAACCAATTAATGCCTTTGTAACGTTGTTTCTGGGCTGCCTCGGGGGAGGGGGTCGGCCCAAACAAAACTTGAAAATGAGCTTTACATTGTGCGCAGTGGTGCTCATGCATCTAAAGACTAGAGAGTAGAAAATAATAGAAAAGCCTAGTGGGTACATATGACAAAAAACAGAGTAACACTGTGCAGTTGCACAGACGTTATTCATCATCATCATCACTGTTGTTGGGATTCTCCTCTTCAATGGGACAGGCAGGAGCCTACGCAACAACAACTTCCACGACAGCTTTCACTTCGACAACAGTTCGTTGGGGTAACTTGCAGGAGCACAGAGGATGGGGAGTCTAAGTCTACTCTATCAGGAACCTTCGTCCAAACACCATCAAAATCCATGATCCAGATATCCGTATCCTCAAATTCCTGCGCAGGACTGGTTGGAGGAGCCGACGTGCGATGGAGAGAGGGTACTCTGGAAGAGGAGGTGGACCTCCTCGCGCCTCGACTTCCTCTTTGCGCGGATTTCCTTGAGGGTTCTTCTCGTTGCTCGGGATCAAATTGATGGCTTGCTAGGGTGCTGGACGAGGAGACAACAATCGATTCAAGGTGGTTATCATCGCCGCGATGGTAACGACCTGGGAGGGCCCCTCGCTGACCACCTTGAATAATGTGTTGGTGCAATCTGGGGGCCATTGTGCACCTGGGAGAGGAGGCAGGAGTGAAACTGGGGTTGAAGGGGCTACAAAGACTGGGGTGCAGGTTTGCAAGATGAAGAGCAGTATGCAGAGGGAGTCAATGCAGCTCCACTCTGGGACTGAGGCTTCACAGTTGATTGGAATTAGTGAGAGTCCACATCAGAAGGAGGAGAGAGAAATGAAAAGGTGACCAGATAAATGAGAAAATGGGTAGAAGGCTAGGGGTTATATAGGTGTGAGGATGAGGTCTGTAAGGTTGGCAATTAATGATCTTCACACGGAACTCCGTGTGGAGCTCAAGCAGCTAAGTAGGCGCAGGGGAGTAGGAGTGACTTTGATGCTGATTATACATCATGGACATTAATGGTGGTATGGGTGAGGTGATGGTCAGGGTCAAGTGACGGAACGCGTGTCCGCTCTGCATTATCTCTCGTTCTGCGAGGAGTTAACGATAAATGGATCCATCGCAGGTGAAGAATTGCGTTGGGGATTTCAGTAGTCCATATGGGTTGAGATTTGATATTCACTCGTGTCTGGAATGTCACTCGCATCCGGGGAATTTTAAATTTTAACTAAATATAATTAAAATATATAAATCTAATTTTTATAAATCTAAAATTAATTTTCAATTTTAATTATATATAATTATTATTTTTGAATTTGTTTAAATTATAATGTACATAATGTGTCAAATAACAAAAGTTTTAATGACTTGAATGACTCTCCACGCAATAAAAAATTTGTTTAAATTGTATTTTTATCAATCGGTAGCCATAAATATTTAGTGTAAAGCGACAATGGTTAAAAATTTTGTCGAGAAGATTTCAGAAGTGCTCTCAACTAAATAATAAAATTGGAAAAGCCTATCAAAGATTACTACAAATGATCCTACGACGCAAATGCCTGATTTTATGCTCGGTATCCCCACAAACATATACATGCTACAATTCGAAACAGAACCATGACATGCTATGGGTCAATCCTAGAACCCTATTATCATGAGTGAAAACCTTACCCTTTCATCTTTGAACAAGGTTGTCCATGTTACACCAAGGACTACAATGATGGCGAGTGTTGTAAATTATGAATAAACAAACAACGGACGGATGTGTTTCCCCCACAGCACAGAGAATGTAAATAATGCGGAAATAACATTCACAGACAGACAGTGCGTAATACACAGGAGAGGAACTCTTTTTGAAACTTATTCAACTCTTATCTATATTTGATTCAACTTGCTCACAAAAAACATATGAGATTACATAGGATTATACAAAATGCCTGAAGCCTGAAGACTTAATGCGATTCAATGCAGAAATGGACAGTTAACAACCCGATCATCCTTCTGCACAATTCTTCTATTTTTTCACGAGAATGCGTACAGAACACAGAATGTCGAACCTGAAATATTATGAGCTACGGCTCTTAAAAAACATCGCATCTGACACTCCATCGCAAATCACATACTGGCGATTATAACATTAACTGGCGCATATACATGAAAACTTAAAACTTGTGATATGTGATTGTGACGTGGCACATATCGCATCGCAACACAAACACTTTAATTTGTGGGTGCTTATCCATTGAACTCTTGAGCTTACGATGTGTGCTTTGCAGGTGCATTGCATCGTAAACAAAACAAAACAACTTGCGGGCGGTCTAAAAGGTAAGTCTGAAATCTTGCGAAGTGAGGGATGCAGGCGCGGTAAAGAGCGGTAAGGTAGGTTGTGGGTCCCACGAAATCACATTGGCAAAAACTTAACATTCGGTGAAGGGCTTAAGAGTTAAACAATAAATGTTGCAAAGTGCAGGCGACGATGCGGTAAAACAAAGTAAAGGTAAGGTGGGTCCCGTCGATATCGCATCGACGGAAACATAACTTTGACGGAAGGCTTAAGAGTTACAACTTAATGTAGAAATTATATAACATATGCATTATATATCCAGATTCTCCTGATCTAAAAATATTTATCTTCTTTCTAAATACAGAATCCTTCCACTGTTAATCTTTTGCGGAAATTTAAACTCAATTGCAAACACATGAAGCAAATAAAAACAATCGCACATAACACACTTGTTTAACGGGAAAGCCTGAAGCTAAAAACCCCAACTATAATATATTATGTATCATGGAGATCATATAACAATATCATACAAATATTAGTACATCAAGCTCTCAGTACAATCAATCATCACACACTAACGAAAAGAAATCTACAAATCCATGCACTGATTTCGTGCCACCTGATAGCCTGCCTCCATTGCACAATCCCTGCTGAAGAATAGCTTTGAATGAATTTTAATTACCATTGCCTTAACTGTGTAATCCTCATTAGAAACTCCAATGTGTGTGTGATGCAATTAATGCATCACTATAGTCACAACAAATAGTCCATTTCACCCTTTCACCTACCTCTCCACTGGGTCTCCACTGGAACTAACATGCACTCTAGTTAACTGTTGTATTTGTTCAGTTGATTAGTGAGTTATTATTTGTGAATTAATTAATTAAATAATTAATTCACTCCACTCTCACTATTGTATCATTCAGATAGACTAGATACAACTAGCTCAACTGAGTTTAACTCCAATAACCAAGTTAAACTGAATAACAACTCCATGAACTACTCTTCCAACTCTGTCATAACTTTGCCACTTCAGATCTAATTGAGTCCTCCATGCATGAACCACCAGTAAACCCTAGGAATTGCATAATTCCTTCAGCCCACTGATTTTCCAAATCTGTACATTGAAATAAAGTGCTCTAAGAGAATAAGTTGTTGTTTATTGTCGAATTATTATTAAGAGCTAATAATAACCGACATGAATCTATTTTTAGATCGACGATCTATAAATAGACTTCGCCCAATATTCTAAAAATAGAATTTCATCTATTTTTCCAACTTGACCGACCATCCACAAATAGCATCCTATAACTTCTGAAATATGATCACCATGTCTAAAAATAGACATAGTCTAAAAATAGACTTTCACCTGAAAATAGTCTACGGGCCCACTTAATGAAGGTGACTGATTTTCACTAAGCTCCATCATCTTGTTGAATCTCAACACTCCCTCTCAATAATATAGAGATTATATTTCACCCCTATCCTTCCTCTATGGTATTCGAATTTTCTCCTAGTGAGTTCCTTCGTTAGAATATTTGCATCCTGATGTTCCGTAGGAATGTACTGAAGCAACATGATCTTTTGCTGCAAAAAATCTCTAATATGATGATACCGGATATCAATATGTTTAGATCTGTCATGAAACACAAGATTAATAGAGACTTTAATGCAACTCTGATTATCACAATGTATCACTGTAGGATCTAAATGTGAACTAAACAAACCGACCAGGATCTTCCTCATCTAGATAGCCTCACATGCAGCTTGACTTGCTGCCATGTATTCTACTTCCACTAAACTGAGTGCCACAGATATTTGTTTCCTACTGTACCAAGAAAATGTTGTAGATCTGATACTGAAAATCCCTCCTGATGTGCTCTTTCTGTCTGTTGGGCTACCTACCCAATCTGCATCAGTGAAGCCATGCAACTTCACCTCATCGGTTTGTCTGTACCATAAGCCATACCCCGATGTGCCCCTGAGATACCTCAGGACATGCTTGCCTCCCTTCCAAAAGAGCTTGGTAGGCTTAACCACCGCTTGTGAAAGCTGGTTCACTTCATAGCATATGTCCGGTCTTGTATTAACTAAATACATGAGCGAACCCACCGATTGTCAATAAATAGTGGCATCCACTACCTCTGCCGATGTAGCATCCTCTTTCCTCCAATTTCCTGGAAGATGAGTGTCGATAGGCTTGCAACCTTACATGTGAAACTTCTCCAGTATCTCCCGGGCATACTTGCCTTAAGACACAAACAGTTCATCTTCTCGCTGCCATATTTCTAATCCAAGGAAATAATGAAGGAGGCCCAAATCCTTCATCTCGAACTCCTTTGCAATATCTGTCGTGCATGAGTGTATCAACTTCTCATCACTCGTTAGTATTAAATCATCAACATAAAGAACAATGATTAAAATTTTACCCTCCACCACAATTTGGTACAGGTTTGCATCTGCCTCACTCTTGGTGAAACCAAGTCTGGTGAAATAGCTGTCGATCCGAGTGTACTAAGCACAAGGTGCTTGTTTCAGCCCATACAACGCTCTTTTGAGCCTGCACACATGCGACTCGTTGTTGAAGATTTCAAATCCTTCAGGCTGCTCAATGTACACTTCTTCCCCAATGATCCCATTAAGGAATGCAGTCTTCACATCCATCTGATGAATGTGCCAACCCAACTGCGCTGAGAGAGCAAGGATGGTCCTTATGGAAGAATACTGTGCAACAAGTGCAAAGGTTTCTTCATAATCAATCCCCTCGATCTGTGAGAAGCCCTGGGCAACAAATATTGCCTTATACTTCTCGATGCTCCCATCAGTAGCTTGCTTTACCTTATAGATCCATCTTGATCCTAAAACTGATTTACCCACCTTCCTTGGAACAATCTCCCAAGCACTGTTTCTGACAATGGAGTCATACTCCTCCACCATGGCATCTACCCATGTGGGCTCCTGCACTACTTCTTCGAAAGAAGATGGCTCTGTCACAATACACTTGCTCATAAGAGCCATGTATCCAGTAAATCGGTCAGGTGACTGTCTCTGTTTGTGCTGTGATGTAGGGACTCCTACATTTTGTGCTGCATCAAGCTTCAGTCTCTTAGCTTCTGTGGTATGCTTCCTGCCTTGTCTGATGTTTGGTTCTGCATGAGTGGACTCCTCCACTCCATGAATCTCCTCCTGTGGCTGATCCACATCTAGAGGCTCATCTTTAGGAACAAGAAGTTCCTCCTCTGCATGCAATTGTAGCTCCCTCTCAAGCGATAACTTCATGTATTTCACCTAATTGAATTTTATATCCCATCGCACCATAGTCATCCGACTGTTTGACAAATACACACGATAATTATGGGGTGTTTCTGTGTACCCAAAAAATATCCAAACTTCTGCAGCCGGCTCCAGCTTCTTCCCAGCATCCTTTGTCACATGAATGTAAACAAATGAGCCAAAAATCTTCAAATGAGAAATATCAGGCTTCTTACCAGTAAAAGCTTCTTCAGGTGTACTCATTCCAAGTACTCTATGAGAACAACGATTTTGCACATAAACCGTAGTGTTGCATGCTTTCGCCCACAAGTGCATCGGTAGGCCCTGGTCATGCAGCATAGCTCGTGCAGCACCCACGATCGTTCTATTCTTCCTCTTCGCGACCCCATTCTGTTGTGGGTTATGAGGCACTATGAGTTCTCTTCGAATTCTTTCTTTGCTATAGAAGTCTTTGAATTCGCCCAAGATATATTCACCACCATTATCGCTCCGTAGAGCTTTCACTTGCTTCCCTAACTCCTTCTCCACCAATGCTTTAAACTCACAGAACTTTGAGAATGTTTCGCTCTTATTCTACATGAAGAAGATCTAGCGTCTATGAGAATAGTCATCACAAAATATAACATAATACCTATGTTTTGTTGTTGAAGCAACCGAGAAAGGTCCACACATGTCTATGTGAATTCTCTCTAGGATCACCGAAGCATGGTTCTCCTTCTCATCAAAGGTTGTCTTCACAAACTTACCCATAGTACATCCCTTGCACTGATCTGATTGCGCAAGAGTGCCCTTGGGAAGTCCTGTAGAAATCTGCTGCAAAATATTCAAAGCGCCATGGTGAATATGGCCCAGTCTCTTGTGCCATAATTCGCCCTCATCCCGGCTCACCACTTCTTCTGCTTTTCCCATCATTGCAGCGCAGCCATCTACCTCCAGCTTGTAGAGATTCTTAACTCAAATCCCTATCTTCTTGGTTTGACCCATTGTTTTATGTCGAAGGAAGGCTTTTCCCTCATTGAAAACAATGTCGTAACCTTTGTCTTCCAACATTGCGACTGAGACCAAGTACTTCTTCAGACCTGGAACATGCATAACATCTGTCAACAGAAATGGATTACCTAACTCCCTCTCAAAGGTAATGGTCCCAATGTCGGTTGCACTGTATCGACCATCGTTTCCCATCTCTATATGCATTTGGAGGTCCTTCTCCTCCAAGTCACTAAACAAATCCTTGTCTCCCGTCATATGGAAAGACACACCACTATCAAGATACCACACCAATCCCATTGCGCTTGAAACCAAGCATGCGATCAAAGAGAGGTCAAGTTCAAATTGCGAGGCTAAGGCCTCTCTAGATGCAGCTCCAACAACCTTCTTCTTCTTCTTTTGTGGGCTGTTAGTGGTGAAATGCCCATGTTCATGACAGTGAAAACACTTCACCTTGGAAAAATCCTGCTTCTTGCCTTTATCCTAGGATTTTGAAGGGAATTTCTTCCCCTTCCCTTTGCTTGCTATGGTAGACAAAGCACAATTTTCTTCATCTTCATTCTTCGATGAAGAGCCATCCCTGGTACTTCGCCTTATCTCCTCCTGCACAAGATCCGACCAAAGTCACTCCCACCCCAGTAGTTTCTCATCAAGGAGAGCCAAGCTCACCAAGTCATCATCATCAACAGTAATACCCACACTTCCTAGTTCATCCCTAAAGTGGACAAACTTCGTGAGATATTTTGGAATATTGTCGCCCTTCTCCATTTTTATTTTTCTGAGCTTATCTTTTAGCGCCAACTTCCTCTGGTCGTTGTTGCTTTGGATCAAATCTGTCAAAGCCTTTCACATTTAAAATGGAGTGACTTTCTCGTGAAGGCTTGACACAATATGGTCCTTCACACCTTCCAACAGAATTCTTCTTGTCTTTGCTACCTTCTTTTTCCATGCGTCAAGTAATGCAGCATCGCTAGAACCCGACTTAGGAACATCGCTATCGATGAGATCCTTCAGTCCATTATCCTCCAGCACTGCCTCCATCCTATCCTTCCAGGCTATGTAATTTGAGATGCCCTCAAGTGAATACTCCAATCGCAACCCATTGAAAGACATTTCAATGTATACTCAACTGTTGCACCAAAAAATTTCTGCAGCAAATTCGAATTGTCCACCAGCACAAGCTCAGTAATTCTTCACAATTGCAATCTTCAAGAATTAACACTACTCCGATAGCATGTAGAAATTATATAACATATTCATTATATATCCATATTCTCATAATCTAACAATATTTATCTTCATGCTAAATACAGAATCCTTCCACTGTTAATCTTTTGCGGAAATTTAAACTCAATTGCAAACACATGAAGCAAATAAAAACAATCGCACATAACATAGTTGTTTAACAGGAAATCCTGAAGCTAAAAACCCCAAATATCATATATTATGTATCATGGATATCATTTAAAAATATCATACAAAGTTAAGTACATCAAGCTCTCAGTACAATCAATCGTCACACACTAACAATAAGAAATTTGCAAATCCATGCACTGATTTTGTGCCACCTGATAGCCTGCCTCCACTGCGCAATCCCTGCTAAAGAATAGTTCTGAATGAATTCGAATTACCCTTGCCTTGACTACAAAATCCTCATTGGCAACTCCAATGTGTGTGTGATTCAATCAATGCATCACAATAGTCACAACAAATATTCCATCTAACCCTTTCACCTACCTCTCCACTGGATCTCCACTGGAACTGACATGCACTGTAGTTAACTGTTATATTTTTTCAGTTGATTAGTGATTTATTATTTGTGAATTAATTAACTAATTAATTCACTCCACTCTCACTAGTGTATCAGTCAGTTAGACTAGATACAACTAGCTCAACTGAGTTTAACTCCAATAACTGAGTTAAACTGAATAACAACTCCATGAACTACTCTTCTAGCTCTGTCATAACTTTGCCACTTCAGTTCTAACTGAGTCCTCCTTGCATGAACCACCAGTAAACCCTAGGAATTGTGTAATTCCTTCAGCCCATTGATTTTCCAAATCTGTACACTGAAATAAAGTGCTCCAAGAGAATAAGTTGTTGTTTATTGTCAGATTATTATTAAGAGTTAATAATAACCGACATGCATCTATTTTTAGATCGACGATCTATAAATATACTTCGCTTAGTATTCTAAAAATAGAATTTCATCTATTTTTCCAACTTGACCAACCATCCACAAATAGCATCCTGCAACTTCTGAAATATGATCACCATGTCTAAAAATAGACTTGCACGTAAAAATAGCCTGCGGGCCCACTTAGTGAAGGTGACTGATTTTCACTAAGCTCCGTCATCTTGTTGAATCTCAACACTTAAATTTTTCGAGTTGCATGAACTTAAACGTCGAGTGGTGCGATAAGCGAAAAGATAAGGAAATAAGTGATAACAAAGGTTTGTGGCAGATTGGTGAGTGAGGTAGGGTATGGTGGGTCCCGCTGAATCGCATCGGCAGAGATTTAACATTCGGAAAAACGTTAAGAGGTAAACCAAAAATGTTGCAGGCTGCGAAGTGCGAGCAAACAAGTAATGCGGCAGGTAAATAAATTAACACAGAGTGTGGACACAGTAATCTTTCTGCTATTTCGTGGAGATTGCGTGAAAACACCTTGGATTTGAAAACCTTCTTGTTGTCCTTCCTGCAAAAAAAATTCAATGAAGTGTGGGTTGTTGCCACTGTTTACTCAAGGCGATGGTTGGGAGTATTTCCAACACTCCACCTTAATCAAAATTGCTGCCATCAATCATTCCCAGACACTGTATGAGATAAACAAAACTTTTCTGTCCCAATGGCTTTGTGAGGATATCAACAAACTGTTCCTCTTACCTATAAAGTTGCAAAACAATTTCACCATTGTTAACTAATTCCCTTATGAAATGGTATTTGGCATCAATATGCTTTATTCTCTTGTGGAAAACAGAATTCTTTGACAATGCAATTGCTGAGCTGTTATCACAAAAAATTGTGGTTCCTTTGTCTTGTTCATGACATAAATTTCTCAACATCCTTTTCATCCAAACTGGTTGACATGCTATTGTTGTTGCTGCTACATATTCAGCTTCTGTTGTTGATAATGAAACTATAGGCTGCTTCTTGGAATCTCAGGAAATGGCTCCCGATCCCAAATGAAAAACATACCCTGATGTACTCTTTCTGTCATCTACACTTCCAGCCCAATCACTGTGGGTGTAACCAATTAGCTTAAAATCATCAACTTCAGAGTATAGAACATCATACTCCTTTGTTCCATTTACATGCCGCAAAATTCTTTTGGCTGCTTGCCAATGTGTTTCCTTGGGTGTCTCCATGAATCTGAATATCAAACTTAATGCATACATTATATCAGGCATAGTTGCAGTTAAATACATTAGACTACCAACTATGCTTTTGTACAATGTCGGATTGAAATTCTTGCTGCAATATTCCTTGCTCAAATTCAACCCCATGACAGTTGGAGTTGATGATGAATTTTTGTTCTGCATATTGAACCTATTTAAAACTTTTGCAACATATTTTTCTTGGGAGATAAAAATCCCCTTTTCTGTTTACTTTACTTCTATGCCCAAAAAATATCTTAACAAACCTAAGTCAGTCATTTCAAACTCACTTTTCATGACTGTTTTAAAATCAACAATGAGAGAAACATCATTTCCTGTGAAACTCAAATCACATATAAAACAAAAATAAGAATTATACTTTCATTTTCTTTGATGTAGAGTGTGGGTTCACCATCACACTTGTCAAACCCATTGTCCACCAGGTAAGCATCAATCCTACTGTACCATGCTCATGGTTCTTGCTTCAACCCATAAAGAGCTTTCTTCAACTTACACGCCTTGTGTTCTTGGCCTTCTATCTCATAGCCAGGAGGTTGTTCAACATATACCTCCTCTTTCAACACTCCATTCAAGAATGCTGACTTCACATCCATTTGATAAACTTTCCACTTTTGTTGTGCTTCTATTGACAACACTGTCCACACTGTCTCCATCCTTGCAACTGGTGTAAAGGTTTCTTCATAGTCTCTTCCTTGCTGCTACTTGTAGCCTTTGACAACTAGTCTTGCTTTGTGCCTTTCTATCTTGCCTTCAATGTTGCTCTTGGTCTTATATACCCATTTCACTCCAATAATTTCTTTTCCTTGTGGGAGACCCACTAAATCCCATGTGTCATTCTTTTCTATTACTCCCATCTCTTCATTCATTGCTTCAATCCACTTCTCTTCTTTTATGGCATATTCAAAATGGATTGGGTCATCAACATGACAAAATAAAGCAAATGTAGAATTCATACCAGTATTATTATCAACTTCTTCTTGCTCATAAATTTCACTTAAATTTCTGAATTTTGGTCTTCTTGTATTTGTTGAAGATGTGCTTGGAGGTTCACTTGAACTTGAGAGAGTTGATGATCCCTGTGGTGTGCTTGGAGAAACACTTTCTTGATTTCTCAGTGGTGTTCTATTGCTTGCTTGTGGTGTGCTCTATTGAGCTTGTGTAGGTGGAGGAGGAGTCACCGTTGAGGAGTTGCTTTCTGCAATCAATTCCTCTTTGTCTTCATGTGAATCACATGTCTTCACGTTGAATGTTTTCTCTAAACTTCCATCCCAAGCTTCTTCTTCTATGAACTGAACATATCTGTTGATTATTACTTTCTTGGTTGATGGATTATAGAGCTTGTAAGCCTTGGATTTATCACTATATCCAATAAATATACACTTCTCCCCCTTGTTGTCCAACTTCTTCCTTAACTGATTCGGGATATGTGCATATGCCACACATCCAAACACTCTCATGTGAGTGACAAATTTCTTTGTTCCACTCCATGCTTCTTCTGGAACTCTATTCATAATAGCTTTGGTTGGAAATCTATTTAAGATGTATGCTGCACAATTGACATCTTCTGCCTAATACTCATTTGACAAAATTCTTTGCCTTCAACATACTTCTTACCATGTCCATGATGGTCCGATTCTTTCTTTCTGAAACACCGTTTCGCTGAGCTGTATTCCTTGTGGTAAAATTCTTGTGAATTCCATGCTCCCTGCAAAAATGTAGGAAGTATTTGGAGATATATTCTCCACCTATGTTAGTTCTCAACACTTTTATGTAGTGTCCACTTTGCTTCTCAACAAGAGCTTTGAAGTTGTAGAACTGTTCAAACACTTCACTTTTCTGTTTTAGAAAATAGACCCATGTCTTCTTTGTGTAATCATCTATAAATGTCAAAACATAATGACTCCCAGCTAATGATGGAATTTGCATTGGTCTAAACAAACCTGAGTGGACAATCTCCAAAGGTGTATTTTCCCTTATACTCTTTCCTGTTGGAAATGATTCTATGTGTTGTTTGCCCAAGATGCAGCCTTCACATAGGTTGTTTGGTTTCTCTGAGTGGTGATCCCTTTACCATGTCTTTTCTATGAAACAAGTTCAAACCTCCAAAATTGAGATGTCCACATCTCAAATGCCATAACCAATTCTCATATTTCACTTCTTCTTGAAAGAATTCTTGTGTGACAACTGCTACAACATCTCCTTACTTCAAGTCTGATCTAATCTTGAGAGGAAACATTCTATTTCTTTTAACACACTTTTACAATGAGTTGTCTACTTGGAGGTATATCCATGACTGTGCACACATCATTTTTAAAAAACACATTGTAACCCTTTTGTACGAGTTGTCCAATGCCTAGAAGGTTACATTTCAAGCCAGGGACATAATAGACATCTGGTACGAACTTCTTTTCTTCCTTCTTTGTCAGTATGTTTACTCTTCTTTTCCCCGTGACAGAGACTTTGCTATCAATCCCCGTTGTTACTTCAGATTTTACACTTTCATCTAGATTGGCAAACATTGCTATGTTTCCAGTCATATGGTTGCTACACCTTGAATTTAAGAACCATACATCTTCTTATTTTTCTTGTGCTACATTACAAGCTAAAAACACATTTTCTTGGTTCTGATTTTCTTTTGTAAAATTTACACTAGGTTTACTACGCATGTCATTTTGCGTCTTTCTACATTCATTAGCATAATGGCCATACTTTTTGTAATAATGACATTGGACTTGAGATTTATCATACCTCTGTTCTAGTGCTTGATTCTGGCTTGAGCCTTGGCTTGGATTCTGATTCTGATTGTTGCCCTTTCCACTTGTGCGTGCAGAGCTGCTTTTTCCACCTTTGTGTGGGCTTCTTCCTCTTCCTTGGTAGTTTGATCTTCCTCTACCTCTACCTTGACCAAAATACATTTGTGTCTTAAATGCATGCTCCAATGAGGAGTTTGTTGCTCTGTTTAGTTTGTGCTCATGAGACATCAGTGATGCATGAAGTTCATCCACTGAAAACTGTGAGAGATCCTTTGTCTCTTCTATGGCCACTACTATGGCATCAAACCTTGATAGTGGACTTCTTAAGACTTTCTCAACTATTCTCCTTTCTTCAAGTGTCTCTCCATGAGACCTGATTTGGGTAACCAACCCAATCACATGTGTGAAGAATGAGTCTATATTATCAGACTCTTTCGTACAAAGAGTTTCAAAATCTCTTCTCAGCATTTGAATTTTTGTTGTCTTCACCTTTTCCATGCCTTGATAGGTTGTCTGGAGGATATCCCATGCCTCCTTAGACTTTTTTGTTTCTGCAATCCTTGGAAAAATACTCTCATATACTGCTCGAAAAATATAGAAGAGGGATTTAGAGTTCTTCTTCTTATTTTCTCTCAACAAATCTCTTTGTGCTTGTGTCAAAACATTATATGCTACTGCATCTACTGGTTTTTGGAAACCATTTTCCACTAGCTCCCAAATATCTTGTGAGGAGAACAGGGCCTTCATTGTAATAGCCCAATAATCGTAATTCTTCCCATTGAACTGTGGTAGTTGGGGATTAGTCAGGCTTGTGCCTGCTGCTGCCATCTTGACTGTGTAAACAAAGCCTTCTCACTGCTGGAGAATCAACTTCTCAAAACAATCTTTTAGCTTCTTCAGTAAAGACTTCATTCTTTCACTGAGAGCCTAGTCCTACTCTAATACCATGTTGGAAATTATGAATAAAAAAACAACACAGGGATGTGTTTCCCCTACAACATAGAGAATGCAAATAATGCGGAAATAACATTCACAGACAGACAGAGTGTAATACATAGGAGAGGAAATCTTTTTGAAATTTACTCAACTCTTCTCTATATTCGATTAAGCTCTCTCGCAGAAAACATATGAGATTACATAGGTTTATACAAAATGGCCAAAGCTTGAAAACTTAATGCAATTCAATGCAGAAATGGACAGTTAACAACTCAATCGTCCTTCTGCATGATTCTTCTGTTTTTACACGAAAATGTGTACAGAACACAGAATGTAGGACCTAAAATATTATGAGTTCCGAATTTTAAAACACATCACGTCTGATGCTTCATTGCAAATCGCATACCGATGATTATAACATTTAACTGGCGCATATATGGGAAAACTTAAAATTTGCAATATGCGATTGTGATGTGGCACATATCGTATTGCAACAAAAACATTTTAACTTGTGGGCGCTTATCCATTAAACTCCTGAGCTTGTGATGTGCACTTTGCAGGCACATCGCATCGCAAAAAAAAACAAAACAACTTGCCAGCAGTCAAAAGGTAAGTCTTAAATCTTGTAAAGTGTGGGCTGCAGGCACAGTAAACAACGATAAGGTAGGTTGTGGGTCCTACCAAATCGCTTCGGCAAAAACTTAATATTCGATGAAGGGCTTAAGAGATCAATGGTAAATGTTGCAAAGTGCGGGTGGCGATGCGGTAAAACATGGTAAAGGTAAGGTGGGTCCCGCCGATATCGCATCGGCGGAAACATAACTTTGGCGGAAGGCTTAAGAGTTACAACTTAAAATCTGTAAGATGTGGGCATTTAAACGTCGTGTGGTGCGATAAGCAAAAAAGGAAGGAAATAAGCGATAACAAAGGTTTGTGGTGGATTGGTGAGTGCAGTAGGGTATATTGGGTCCCGCCAAATCACATCGGTGGAGATTTAACATTCGGCGAAATGTTAAGAGGTAAACCAAAAATGTTGCGTGCTGCGAATTGCAGGCAAACAGGTAAGTAAGGTAAGTAATGCAGCAGGTAAAGAAATTAACACAGAGTGTAGACTCGGTATTCTGTGTCTGCTATTTCATGGAGATTGCGTGAAAACGCCTTGGATTTGAAAACTTGCTCGTTGTCTTTCGTGCACAAAAAATTTAATGAAGTGTGGGCCGCTGCCACTATTTACTCATGACGATGATTGAGAGTATTTCCAATAGCGAAGTGGGCCCTAACAGGCCTACAAGCTCCGAGCTCGTTGCCCAAGGAGTGGATACAAAAGAACTGAGTGCCATTGGAAGAGTCTAGATGAGGCTGGTGGTTTGAATAATGATAGGCATAGTAGTGGCCACCGCTACTTGTGGGTTGGGGAGATATACATGGCCGTCGTTTTCATATGCCATTTAGCTTATATAAATAATGGAAATTGAAGTGGATTTGCATTTATCAACCAACGTGGTGCTTCTGATCGTTTTCAGAAAATTGACGATGGATTAAGACAGCCCACGGAATTTGCGGACGATGACGCGCAGGGCGGTGAAAGATGGAATGTGAAGGGGTTACACTGTCACAGACATTAACTGTCATATAAAAGGCTGATTGCTATGCGTACAGCTTCAATTTGGAATTTCTGGAAAGTTTTTTAATTTATGTTTTAGTATTCTGCCCAGCTTATAGTCTCTCTTGCTTCCTTTTATCCAATACACAACCAGATAGTGCTCCCGAGACACTCGTGCTTTCGGTTGTGCTTTTTATCCAATTCAGAACCAGAGAATGTTGATGCAACACCAACAAAGAAACATCCGCCATTTCTTTTTGCTACTTGATTCATGGTGCATGTCTGTTCATCACGGGCAGTGTATTCCGAATGGTTATCTCAAAAACCCTAAATATTTTATGCTACCATAATTTGAACGAACATCTAAGATACGAAACAAATAATCTCCCTGTATATGGTGCGGTCAATGGAGATGACGTGTAATCCACTGGTGACGAAAAGTCAATGTGAACGAACTTCTGACATACGAAACAAATCAGGTTCATCCATAAGGTGCGGCCAATGAAGATGACGTGTAATCCACTGGGACGACGGCCTCGTCAATGAAATGGTATATCTTATCTCTTTCGCCACTCAAACAAACCCCAATGACAACAAGTACCCCATCTTACAAACTTCCTACCCGGTGGGTGTTGACCACTACTAGTCACCACACCAGTGTTTATTTGTGTATTGTATACTATATTGATACTGTACAGCTGATTAGATACAGTATGTAGAAGATCTGAGAACAAAAGATTTATATAAATATAACCCGAATTTGATTATTTTTTGGCCTTAAGGTGCAACCCAAAGAATCTATTTTGAAGATTACCTTCCAGTTGCAACTTAATTAAATAAAAATGTAAGAATTTATGCTGCACTACTTTGACAAGGAGCCGGTTTCGGACCGACTCTATCATCGAGATTGCGTGTTATATTCTGTTACGCAGCTGAATGGTATGGCAATAAGAATAATCTTATCCTTGGTTTGGAAGAATTGCCTCAAACTCTCGATTGCTGCATATCCTTTAATTGAGTCTCAGTAAAAGAAGGGTCCAACTAGTTACGACCAGCGGGCCAGTTCTGAAGATTTTAAATCATAAAGAATAAACCCGTGATTGGAGATTTATTGCCAATAGCGTTTAGATTATACCGCGGCAGACGTGAGAGGAATTAAATGTAGACGTGAGAGGAATTAAATGTTTATGTATGAATGATCGTATGATGCGAAAGCTTCGTGTGCAGTACATTACGGCTTTGACAACCGCTTGTAACACGGCTTTGACAACGTATTATATACGGCTTGTAATCCGACTTTCACAACGTATTCGTGGCGACGGGCGGTAATATAGCGTACTGTAGAAGTTCGTAGAAAAATGCGAGGAATTCAATGTCGACGAATACAACAAAACGACTTTGTGGATGGTGGAAACTTCGACGTTTTCAAAGATCGCATACTTTGACATAAATTATTATTAGCAATGGTTTCAAAAGGTGCAAAGAGAGGTTGATAGGTTTGTTTAATTAGAAAAGTTGTGTGAGGAATGTATTTATAGACACGTATTGCATTGTTTTGCATTTTAAAGCATAGTTACCAAATTCGAATACGAATTCGATTCGATACTGAAAAAATTTGGTCATATAAAATTCAATACGGAAAAAATTTGATATTATACATATTACAAATATTTAAACTTTTTTTTATGTTTAATGAATTGTCATTATATTCAAAATTTTAATCAAAATTCATTAAATCATTTCTTAATTTCCAACATTAGTTAATTTCTTTGTAGATCTTTTTTCTTTAAAATAATTTAGAAATAATGAGAATCAAAATAAAATCTAATAATATGATCACAAAACACAAAGTTAGAGTTAATTTTATAAGTTTTTTTAATATTGGATTTATCCTTTTTTATATATTTATTTTTATCTCTTTGAAACTGAAATTTACCATTTTATAATTATTTTTAATATAGAAGTTACTGTTTTTTTATTATTGTGTATAAGATTTACGGATTTGCAACTAAGATCTGTCATTTTATAATTTTTTCTAATATTAAATTCATTTTTTTTAATAAGATTATCCATTTGAAATTGATATTTGCCATTTTATAATGTTTAAATTATATTTCCAATTTATAATTTTACAATTTGTCATTTTATAATTTATTTTTATATAGAAATTACTTGTTTTTTTATTAGAATTATGATTTTTTTAACTGTGAATTATGATTTTTTTAACTGTGAATTGTGATTTTTTTTACTTGTTTCCATATATGAATTACCAAATTTACTAATAAATCTCCATATTAAAAAAGAACTTTTCGAAACTAATCGATCTTGGCATTATTGTTCACTAATACACGCTGGCATAGCCTAACTTATATTCTCCCAAACACACAAGCATTTTTTATCAATATTCCTTGTCCTTGCAGGCTTGCAGATGTCCTTGCAGTTACATCCATCCAAAATTCTTTATTACATCGATCCAAAGTTCTTTATACTAAATAAAATGTAACCAATTCATGATTGCATGTTCAGCAACAAACGTTAAAAGGATATTTTATGTCATTTTAATCGTGATTATGAAAAATGATCTTTTGTCATTTTAAGGCCACTCCGTCAAATTATACTTGTGTTTGTAGTTGGTTTTAAGCTTGTTAATAAATTTTCTTTCTTTTTTCTGTGTTCAGGTTGAAAAACTCCGTCAAATTATAATTGTGTTTGTAGTTGGTTTTAAGCTTGTTAATAAATTTGCTTTCTTTTTTCTGTGTTCAGATTGAAAATTGAAATACAGTGAAGAAGGGGATGGCACAGTTCAGCAGGTAACAGCGAAGCACGCTTCAACAGGTAACCGAGAAGGCGACGAAACACTTCACAGCATCGTTCAGCCTGTAACAGCGAAGGCGTCAGAACACTTCAGCCGTTGGAACCCCGGTGGAACCGTACTGAATCAGAATCTAACGAACTATTCGCTGAATCGAATCGAATTTCCGAATTTACGAATTTTTTGGGCCAGTACGGCCGAACTTGGTAACCATGTTTTAAAGCACAATTTGAAAATAAAACATAATATTTTAAAACAATCTGTAGAGACTTTGTCTTTAGTATTGTTGTCACATTCCTTAACAGTGCCATTATTTATAACACTATCATTTATAATATTATAGGATAACTTTTTATGAATAGACTTCCACAATTAAAATGCATAAAACTTCTCTACTTGGCTTGACAAAAACACATTCAAAGCTTAAATATTCCATTTTCCTTTTGCAAAAAATAATAGGCTCTCCTTTCATAAGGGTGGGGAAAGGGTCATTATCCTCTTTTGTGAATTAATAGTTTTCAAATAACCCTTCCTAAAGAGTTAATATCTTCCATTTTTTTCATAGTGTTTCTTTGGAAAATAAACTTTTTTTTTTTGCAAATTAAAGCTTGTGAGATATTTCAATCAATTTTCTTTTAAAAAAAAAGAATTGAAAAAACATGTTCTCAAATTATTATGAAATATGTAATTCATTCAAATATTTAGAAGTTATAGTCTTCTAATTCTTATAATTTAGTTAATGAAATAAAAAGAAATTTAACTTTAGTTATCCTAATTCAATTCTTCTAATTCTTGTAATTCATTCTTGTGATTTAGTTAATGAAATAAAAAGCAATTTAAATTCAATTCTTCTAATTCTTGTAATTCACTTAGAGTAAGATGTTATATTTTCTGTGAGCAAAGTTAGAGGGTGTATACGTGAAGCTCGGTTAACTCGGTTACACTTTTTGTGAGAATGAGGGCAGAAATTTTTTTTTTCAACAATAGTTCGTAGAACATATTCTAAAGTTTGAACTTTGTAAGAGTTCGGCGAACTTTCTTATAAATTAAATTTCGAACTCGTATTCTGTTTAGATTGACAACGTGGGCAAAAATGAATTTTTGCCGGAGGGTGGAAAACCGGCAACTTGGCGGCCGAACTTTTACTTTTAAAATAGTTGGTAGAACTATTTTCTATAAATAATCAACGCGAAATTTTATGGTTTTTGCGTTTCATTTTGTAGCGGTTTCTCTCTATTTTATCGTTTTATTGTGTTCGCGATGTTCTTCTTTGCTCTTGTGGTGTGGTGCTCCTGCCGTCCGCACTCGTCAACTTCGTCGAGTAAGTCTCCATACGCCCGCGAAATAATTTTTGTTTCGTTGAAATAAAAAAAGGTGTCTGTATTTTATTAAAAGTCTGTGTATTAAAATGTCTGTGTTTTAAATGACTGTATTTTAAATGTGTTTTAAATGTCTGTTTTAAATCTTGATACAAAACCTCTCTTGAAGAATATATACTATATAATGAACTTACAATCTTTGTGATTAACGAAAATTTCGTAGAATTTCTTTTAGAGGTTTTAAAGAAGGAAAACCAAGAATCACTCCACCCACTTGTGTAAATCCACCTGCAAATGTCACTTGCAGTATATCAAACCCCTATCGAATTTCTTTGTGTCATAATGACTTTTACTTTCAACAATTTGAACAAAGCTACCGGAATAATGATTAAATTTGTCTCAATGTGCCATTTAACTCTGTTAAAATACAATGGCATATCCCTTTTATGGGATTTCGTTCCGCCTTACTATGACTCTTGCTCTAAAAAATATATATTTCTTTTCGGTTAGGATAGTGAAGCATGTCATTATACAACGCCTTTGTGTTAGGAAGGAAATTTGTTGGCTGAGACAATGTCGGAAATTCTACAGAATGTATTGATGTAATTTATTACGTTGATATTCAGAAGAATTCACCATCATTCCCTTGGACAGTCATAGTCTTCATCTATAGGTATTCTTCTGCATTCTTCGTTCTTGCAGCTGCTATCCATTAAATGTCCGAGAAAAAAGATTTTCTTCACCGTCCTTGAATTTCTACCTACAAAAGTTTCTATCATTACTTTTACTACACGTGAGGGAGGGAAGAATAACACAGAGATGAGATATTACTGAAAAACATGGACATGAACTATAGGTATCGTCCTCCTTGTTTAGCCATCATTTGCAACAGAATTTCCGGGACATCTTTAACAAAAATAAAAACCTACAGCATTAAAGCTTTCTTTTTCGATGAGGTGTTCATTCTGAAAGTAGCTTCCTAATGGTCTAACCCTCTTGAGGAATGAGTACTTCTGTAGAACTAAATAATCAGGTGGCACCTTTATTATATGATCCATTCATTTGCAAGACTTGCTTTTCATCTGACATCCTTGTGACAAAATCCTCGCAGTGAGAGCTCTGCCACAAGTACGGAAAAAGTTTCAAAATCCCAGCCCCTGTTCCCAACAGGAATTTTCATAGCAATATCCCTCAGATGACAGAACGTTCAAAAGATCCTTGCAGTATAGTGGTTCTGTCATCCACCGTGAAGAAAGTTGCCCTCCATTATAAACTAAACATTATAATCCATTCAAATATGCATAGGGATATAGAAACATTTCTTGGCAGGTTAGAAGTACCAGTAACACTTCTGAACAGTATCATCTAGTTAGTTGGAATAACAGACCATTCCCTAGTGGAACCAACTTTTTAATAATCCTTGTGATTATATAAGAAACATCAGGCTCGCTTGCAGGTTAATGAAGGCTCGATTGAGTACTAAAGAAAACAAAGACAACATCTTTTGTTGGAAATATTTGCCTCCCTTCTTGACTGGAATGTTGGAAACCTACTTTGTCTTGAAACCCCTTCTTGGAGTCTCTCTCTAGCTAGAACTGCACCTACACTCTACAACTAGCCAAAAAACAGATTTGAAATATTTGACTAATTTTTTATATAAATGAAATTCAAAAAAAGATGATTTTCTCCAAGTTTTAATTGTTTAAAATATGATTGTTTGAGCAACTCTTTCTCTGGGATACAAGGAGGCTGAAAGATTTTTTTTCTTGTATATTTGAAGCTCTCCATTTTTATATAAAAGGATTTTTTGCTTGTATATTTTTATGCTCTTTTCCATATAGTAATGTCATAGTGTATGAAGTTTTAAATTGTTTTTATTATTTTTATTATATGTTGGATGTGATTTTGATTGAAAATGCTTCTTTTTTATTTATTAATTAAAAAAAATTATTAGAAAAATTATTGCTTTAAGCCTTGGAATTTACAATCAAAATTAGAAAATGTATTTATATCTAAACTATTTATGAAAAGTTTAATATTGTTTGATTTTCTCTACCATGTCATTTTTACATATATCTAGAATAATATTATTTGTAGTTTCCGATTTTTTGTAACATTTTACTACCATAATCAAAATCTATAGAAATAATAATCTAACATTATAATATCTTGAAATGGAGCTAGCCAACTCAAATATAGTATTTCAAATCCCTGGCTAAGTTAGATGAGGAGGCTATGTATTACTTAGTATTGTATCCATATTGGGGTTGCAAGTTCTATGGGTTCAAAAGAACACTTGCAAACAATTTGTTTTCCATATGACCTCTCTTTTTCATAGATAAATTTCATTCTTTTTGCCATTATGGATTTGAGAAAAATACATCCTGATAGGCCAATAAAAAGCCTTAACAATGAATTAAACATGAACAACTATTAAATATGGGTAACCAAGTAGCATCAAAACAAACAACTAAATCACCAAGGCTAGTAGTGATAAATAATAAACATTCTAGGATACTTAAAAATTCCATGTAAATAATTTTTTTACCTAAAATCACTAGATGGTGAGGCCCATAGCAACAACTGCAAAAGCAATGCAATATAACCAATCAAACTACACCAACAAAACATATGGTCTTGAATGAGGTTTTGGACTCTTTAGATATAAATGTACACCGTGGCAATGTATCTTATATAAAAATTTAATCCATGTGCTTAACCTTAACATTGACACAAATGGAATACAATTTTACTCATTGCTTTATGATAGAAAAATATTCGGATGAGTATTACCCACATATCTGAAGTCAAAAGGGATAGATTAAAAAGGGATGCTCTGGTCATCTATAAAAGATAAATTAAAGAAGCATGACATGACATATTAGTAATACAAATTAGATATGTGTACCAATTATGTTCATATAACACAACAAATAGATGATTCAATACAAATGTCACATAGAAGTCATATTTATCTCATGGGCCTTAAACTTAAATTATATATCTAGCATTACATTAAGCTATAGGAGATAAATCAAATAAGCATTTGAATGTAAATTAAACATGTGTAATAATTATTTCCTTTAGTTCAATAAATAGATAATAATTTGAAAATGCCATATCTAAGCTATATTTCATCTAAGTAGCTTTCAATTTAAACTTATATCTAATGTTAAATTATATAAAAGAATAACAGTAATCCAAACTTCAAAATAATATTTAGAGTTAGTATAAAATGTGACATAATTTTCCTGCGTGGAAAAACATAGTTACTGAGAGTTCAAAACTCATGCATTTGAATAGAAAGTGGGTATACGAATGAGCAAGTAGATTTTTTCTAGAAATGAGGAAGTGAAGGTTGATAGAGAGCCACACAAAATTGCAAATTCATACCTCAACAAAATTGTTAGATCCTTTTAAAGAAAACATATTTAATCAACTTTCATTGAAATATATGATAAACTCAACCCAATTTTATGAAAAGTAGTATACCATTTTTTACATAATTTCACATAATACAAATAGATATAAATTTTGATTAAGTATTGTTATAAAGATTTAACTACCCATCAAGAGATGGCCAAGTGATTGAGACAGGGCATCATCACAATAAAAAACCAAGTACAAATTGTAGTAATCCTAGAATCATGCTTTACATGAGGTAAAATTGGGGAACTCATGACTTGTACTATAGATAAAAAAACGTTTACCCTTACCAAAAAATATATGATAAAAATTGACAAACTACATAAGCTTAAGCTTAAGGGGGTATAATCCTTCTTGCCTTCCATATAGATAATGAAAATGATTGTTCCAAGTCTCACATGTTGCTTCTCATGTCATTTTATAAACCTTGATTGGAAAGAAAAATAGGAGGGCAGAAATGTAAGAAATATAAAACATAATGAAACACAACGTAAGAAATAGAGAACATAATGAAACACACACATAAATATCTCTATACAATCAACACAATTATTTTCCTAGGAAATCCTTATATGGGAGACAAGCAACCCTAAAAAGTAATGATGCTCTAGACTCCTTTTTCCCTAGGAAATCCTTATGTGAGAAAAACAACACTAAAATGTAAACATGCTCTACTCTCTCTTTTCTGGTATGGAAAATATGTGAGTACAAAGAAAGAGGTAATCTCTCTAGAGTTAGCTAAGAATTTTGGCGTGTAAGGTTGCTATAAAAACTTAACTTCATACATTTTCTCTCTAACTTCACACTCCTAGTTGTATTTTCAACTATGGAACAAAATACAATAACACAAAATGGAACTCTTATTCCTCCTAGTGGCCAAGTATTTAACATAGTGTGATAGCCAACTAGGTGTAAGATTTGACTCTGTCAACCATTAACGAGGTTTGTGATTTTAAACCTTTTAGAGTCTTGTTAAAATTCCACATGTAGCTAGCTTGCCATGCATGAGTAATGGGGCTAAGATGTCATTCTCTCGTACCATGGTGGTCAACATGATAGGTCAACTTACTAAAGGCATAAATTTTGAATGAACTTCGTTTGATGTTTTTATTGCACCATTGGATATGTCTTTAAGTGTAGAATAATGGTCAAGATTTTGGCACAAGGGATAATCATTTGACCCCCAGAAATGTCATTTAATGCCTCAAAATGACTCCAAAAGGTTTTAGACCCCAATTCTCCACCCACCATTAAAATGACCCTACAAGTTGATTCTTTAAGTTTTTCACTCTATAAGCATCAAAATATATGAAAAATAATATAATTATCCAATCTAGATCATTATTTAATAATTTGTTAAAATTATGAGTAAGATATACATAATGGAATTTAAATAAATAGCGTTAATTCATTGAACACCCTTGTACATGTTCCTTGTTGATACTTTGAAAGTAATACTTTTTGAAAAATAATTTGTTTATGGATTCTATTTTCCACATTCTCTCAACCATATCAAAAACCTTCTTATAATATTTGAAATCTAAGGTCTTTCCCATACCAAAGTATGTTCTTTTAAAACATGTTTTCTTGGTGATATGGGTGATTTAGAAATGATTGGGAGAGCGAAATTCCTTGAATTTAATATGTACAATATGTTTGGTTCCTGCCACTAAGCCAAGAATTTTAAATTCAACTGAATTTTAATATAACCAACTAAATCCTGCAAAAAAGGAATAAAACAATTTATGTTAGGGTTGTGGATTTAGGCATTGAAACAACACACCATGATATTTCAAATTTAAAATTAATGGTTTGAGTCCTAGGTAGCTCAGAATCCTATTTGTTTTCAAAATAAGGATGCACTCCCATTTTATTCTCATGATTAGGTTGTAATCATGAGGCTCTCGCTCAAGAGTGGACCTTCCCAAAATATTGTGACGTCTTGTCACAAACAAAACCATCAAACTGAAAACACATCATGCAAGAAACATAGCTCGCTGACATATCATTTTTCTCCTTCAAAGAAAAAAAATTCACATCATGTGAATATCTCCATGTACTCTTACATATTGGTGTACAAAACCATCAACCAAACACAAATCAACAAAACATGCCTCTTCAAACAACCGACTCTCAAGTCAAATAATAGAGCTCAGGTACAAATTTCCATATTTGTTGCATTTAAGTGTGTCAGCGTAACTCTACTTTCAACATCTTGCTTCATGCAACATGCACCATACTTTGAATTTGCAAAGAAATTCATGAAACATCAAAATACATGCAAGGCCTTAATTAGATAAGAAATCTAACCATCTGTTAGCAAACCATTTCAATGGTGCATCTTTTAGCTGCACTTCATCATGTGAATCATCTTGACCCTCATTGATTATGGAATCCTCTTTTCCATTCTTGTCGTTATCTCTTTCCACCTTCTTCAAATGTTGTGGATGACTTGTTGGATACAAAGTCCAACACTTGTCCACAAGGTGACCTTTCTTATGGAAATGAGTAATAAACAATTGCATCTTATTTTCAACATCATTTTCCTTGTCCAATGGGCCTTTTACTTTTTTCCTCATTTATTTAGAAAGTTTCAATGTGTATGGATATCTTCTTCCAACATCTATAAACATTATGATTATTCAAACCACAAAAGGAACATGTGCAAGTTCTTTTATATATATTATGTGAATATTTACCATGTTTATCATAATCAAAAGCAATTTGATTAAAGGCAAATTTATACCTTGAGCATTCACCATTGTCGCCTTTTCGAGGAGGTGAATTTGATGAGGTAGTGGCTCTCCTCTGAATACTAGCAATGAATTCAATGACTAGATAGAGCTTTCAACATCCTCTTCTTTTACATTCTCATTAGCTGCATGTTTATTAACATCTTCTTGCAAAGTGACCCTGTCAAACATTTCCAGTCATCATGAACACAAACTTCACAAGCTTGAGGTAATGAACACGAAATAAAATTCCTTCTTGGAATAGCTTCATGTGCCTCCTTGGCTTTGGAGCATTCTCCATGTTTTCCATAACCAAGACCCAAATAATTAGGCCCTTCCTCAACAACATTTGGCTCAACTATGCCTTGTATTAACTATGCCTTGTACATGGTTGCCTTTAACCCTTTACTTTCATAGCACATTTTCATCAAAAATTTGGACCTTTTTCCTCTAGTGTGTCTTTCAAAAGCACATACACATTCATTTTGAGAGGAAATTGAAGACATAAACCAATAGCTAATTCTTCTAACTAACCTTGACTAAAATGAGCTAAATTGTACTTTGATACCAACTTGATTTGAATATGGACAAACTAGTTTTATTGGGCTATCTCCCTCATTAGTTAAATAAAAATGTGTTTAGGATTGTCTAAAGTTAGCCAATTGGGAAGGGGTTTGTGTCAAGATTTAAGTGTATTTTGTGAGAAATTTATGAGTTAATTAGCTTTTAAAAACTCATGTGTACAAATAAAATGCAAAATTTTTATTTAGGAAATTTTTTTCCCTCAATCCAGATTCCGATCATTGGACATGTAAGAGGAAGAAAGATGGAATTCACTTTTCAAATTCTAGACCTTGTCTAAACCAAAATAAACTAGAGGTTTGGTTTTCAAATACATTCACTTATTTGGAAAATTTCTAGCTACCAAAAGTCCATATGCCAATCTACCTCCCAAGAAATACATTTAGTACACCATTGGTTAGTTTTTTGTCTTCCTATATTCTTTATCAACCTCTTCTAGTCCAATTATAAAAACCAATTATAAAAACCAAGTGAATATTTCTACATATTGTTTTCTGTCCCATAAACTGTACAATATATGTGGAGTTGCCTCACCCTAAGCGAGATGTTTAACAAACATGATAATAGAGAAACAATTAGTGACGTCACCAAAAGATGTAGCCTCTTCAAGGTATCATATCCTCTCATCAAGGTCAAGAATGTATTCACCAAAAATGTCCTATGGAAATGATGGTTTAAGAAACAAAACTAGACAAAAACCTTCAGTGAGAACAACAAAATCTAAAATCTCTTTGTCTTCAATCTGCTCGTAAAGTTAAATTACATGTCTTGATCCATCTATGGTAAAGAAATCAAATAGTTCTATCAATTCCACCTTGCAACTCTAAGAGACATTGAATTAAATTTCATCTCAAGACAGGGCTTTGAGAGGACACTCTCAAATCCAACCTTCGTTATGGCTTTGAAACACATGGTAAGTATCAAGACTTAGCAACTTTATTTGCATAATTTTTTCTAGCATGGACCTTAATGTCATAGCCTTCTTTTGCCTAAATGAATGCAAATTTCCTTTCCATTTGGCTTGCGACATTCATAATTCATGCTCATGGAACATGATTGTGTTGCAATTGTGATAAAATTTGTTGTATGCAGAAGCTAATAAAAAATGATCGAAAATGACATTTTTGCTAGATGTTTTTTTTGAAGATTTAAGGAAAATTACACCAAGTAGCTTCCAACCTCATATGACCATCATGTCAAACTCATCTCAGGATATTTTCCAAGTAAGAGCCACTTAAGCAAGAAATCTAGTATACATGACTCTCCAATTTCAATTAGCAGCAATGACAGTTCTAAGTATGGTGCAAACATTGCTCCAGATCCTCAATGGGGCATGTTTGATGACAATAATTTGAGGAGTGAGAGAGGGAGATGGTAGGAGAAAAAATTCAAGGAATCCACGGGAAATTGACAAATATATAACTAATAAGGTGAAGACACTTTGTAACCTAAGAGAGAAACCTGTTAGGAAATGGGTGAAGTTGGTATTACACACCCAATTGGATAACCTCGAGGAGAAAACATTTCTCCCACTTTATTTGTTGGCATAACCTAGTAAGTGTTGTTCACTAGCATGTATTTTGTAAAGGCCTTGACCTAGTTCCCATTCAACTCCATCCACCAAGTTGTAGAGGATTCCAAGCCTAATTTCATGAAAAGTAAGTTGGGGATGATCACATTGACCTGCTTGATGACGTGTCTATGAAGATTAACTACCTTGAACTATTTTTTTGCTTAGGGAAAGAGACACATTCCCATGTCTGAGCATGAAAACGTTATTTGATATTGCTAATGCCTCTAGTGTTTACTTCTACAAGTTCTATAGGCAGAGTTTGTAAAGGGCCAGGTAGCCTCTGGATCTCATCTTTTATAAAAGGTGACATATCTAGTAAATGCCCCTACAGTTAATCTCTGGAATGGATCTAAATATAAGTTCTTCATTTTAATATCCATAAAAAACAACAACTTTAAGGTAAACTATGTAAATGTGTCATTTCTCCCACAAACTAAAGTGTATAAGTGGTAAATTTTATACCAAGTGTGCTCCCACCATGTAAAGCGCAATTTGGTGAACTTATCATTTTTATTATTTCTTTTTCGATTAAATTTAGTTTCACACATGATAAATTATTGCTTTGAAAGTTGTGTTCTACATAATTTGTGTACACTTAATTACAAAACGACTTTTTGAAATCTATTTTGTGTAAATGTCGACCAATAGATATATATCATGGAGGTTGAATGACGAAGATCAGCCGAATCCCATATGGAGGTTCAGGGATCGGGGGATGTTCACGGTATTTAAATATAATCCTAAATCTCCATACATGTGTGTACATATGGAATTGATTTTTTTATTAACTTTGTGAGTTAAATTAGTTGTTAATAATTTTCATATTTTAATTTTTTTGAGGTAAGAGGAGAAGGGTTTCAACTCCATCCATGGAGCATGGCCAAGGTTCAACCGGTCGAGGTATGAGTGGTAGCAGGTTGCGGGAAGGGGGTGATATTTATTCCCCCGAAGGCCAATCAACCGCTGCTGGTTCTCAACAGGGTCATTGTGGGTCTGGTTCTCAGCAGCGTCATTCTGGGGTTGGTTCTCAACAGGGTCATGTTGGAGAAGATGTTAACCAACAACATCAAGGTTGCCATCAATTGCAATATTTTTTCATTAAATTTGTACAACTTTTTTTACATGTGTTTTTTCTAATATACGAAATTATATATATATTGATGCAGAGGCTGAAAATGTTCGAGCCAGTGGTCAAAATAGACGCAGGGCAGCGCGCTACATTCAAGAAGAAGGCTGTCAACCCAGCACAACTTATCCGGCTGAGATTACTGATATACCATGGGAAACCAACATTGCGGAATGCACCTTACAAAGGTGTGAAAGCCTTCATGCAAAATTGCAAAGAGATCTTGTGGCTTTGTCTCTACCTGCTGAGAGTAGACAAAGCCTCGAAATAGTTACACATTCATTGGGTGAAATGGTAAATGTGTACAGAAATTTGGGGCCAACGACTGATTCGTTTGTAGAACTGATGAGAAAGAGAAAAGAAACAGTGATAGGTCCCGATAAATGGCAGGACATAAAACAAAAAGTTACAAGAGAAGAGGCCAAGTCAATGTTTAATTATAAGGAAGGGCCAAAAAGAAAAATGTTGAAGGTGCAGTATTTCAAGCACCCAGAAAAAGCTAGTTATTTGTATGATTGACATCTTGCGGCCTTTGGAAGGCTTCCATGGAACGATGAGGTTCCTGTTTATTTTGCACAAATGTTTTATGCAGAATTTTTTTTGGGTATGAAACCCAACTACAATGACCTTCCTTCAGAATTTTTTGGCCTGGGGAAAGGTCGATTATATAACCGTAAGGGCGCTAAGCGAGATGTGGAGTTGCCTCGCCCTGAGCCGCCATTGGTGAGTCGACCGTTTCGAGTCGAAACTCTGCGATCAGAGATGGATGCGAATTCTCAAATAAGTCGAGAAGCAAGGGATGTTATGATCGACAATGTTCATAGCGGATTGAGTGGAGTCGATCTTTGTTTAAATCGACAAAGAGCACGTGAAAATTCACGTGCCAATTTTGTTTATCGTACAGATGAGGAGATTTACAACATGAATGTTGAAGATCTCCGAACATATGCAATAAATTTTCGCAATGGTCTGCAAGACCTAATTTTTCGTGAGGAAGAGGGCACCGAAACGGTATGTGTTAGTGACCTTAGGGTTTGAAATTATATTTACATATACATGTGTACAATTTGTAATAAATACATGTGTATGTACATGTATACATTTATTTGTATGTGTACATTAATCTAACAAAAATGTATGATTATATGTTAAAACACCATTTGCAGTTCTCAGGCATGATGTGTGATGAAAATGTTAATATTACGTTCGGGACCTTCGGTTCAAACGATGCAGATGGGTCTGACCATCATGATATGTTGGCACATGTTAGTGTTTTTTAAGTGACTCTAAAATAAATAATTGTTGCCACACATGTACATGTATGTATATATATAATTTGATAAAATGTTTTAACAGGTACCGATTCCGTCTGATGTTTTTGGGATGGCGGTACCTTCTTCTTCCTTAGGAGATATACCTTCTACTTCATTGGGAGATGAGCCACACGTATAGACAATTTTTCACAAGTTTAAAATTTATGTTTAAAAGTTATATATATATATATATATATTCTACCTCAAAAAGTTCCATTAAAAATTGAGATATATATATATATATATATATATAGAGAGAGAGAGAGAGAGAGAGAGAGAGAGAGAGAGAGAGAAAGAGAGAGATCTATATTTTGAGTTATTTAAAATTTTTTGAATTCAGGTTCCTATAGAAGATTTCTTTAATCCGCGGACTCTAGCGACGGAGATAGGAACATCCACAACATTTGAACAAGTTGTCTTTAGTTCCTTTTTTTAATATTATTGAAAATAAGTTTATATATGTACACGTGCATTTTCATTTGAAATTTTTTAATTTATATAAATTATTTATATTTAACTGTACATGTATATTGTACAATTTACCACTGCAGATGTTCCTATGGGAGAACCTGTTCATCAAATGGAGAGGGAACCTTACGAGGTATTGCATGATTTTTTTGTTATATTTTGTTTTTTACATGAAGTTCTAGATATATATATTCTCATTCATTTTTAAAACTTCAAATTTTAATGTTCAAGTACATGTGCATTGTGTATGTAGGTTTCCTATTCACAGGATAGGGCTCGGACTGAGACCCAAACGCTAGATCCTCCATTTGATGGACATGATTTATAGTAGATTTGATTTCAAAATTTAGATGGTTTTAAAATTTGTTAAACTTGATACAGTTTGATACTTGTGAGATTTACAATTTTTGGACATATTTTATTACATTGGTATTATATAATTTGTTTTATTTAATTTTTGGATGGTTTTAGTACTTTTGGCATGTGAATGTGAAGTAATGTTGTCATTTGAACTACATTTGGCATGTGATATTTAATGTTAAATGTTTTTGTTGGATAGTTGAATTATAATTGGCATGGCATGTGAAGTTTTTAAAACTCAAGTTTTGGATGGTTTCAATCTACATTTTGCATGTGATATTTAATGAACTTAAAATGTTTAATGTTTTAATGTTGCACAATATATAATCAAAAGGGTTTTAAAACTTAAAGTTTTGGATGGTTTCAATCTACAACTTAAAGTTTTGGATGGTTTCAATCTACAACTTAAAGTTTTGGATGGTTTCAACCTACATTTGCACATATGGTAAATTGAAATTATGTTACTTGTAACAAGACAATCCCCATTGATTTCATTGTATATGTTGATTTCTAATTTGATATAATTGCATGTATGATGGTACATTACTTGTAAAGTCATTGGATTAATAGTGTTCATTGATTTTAATGTAAGCGCAAAAAATTATTGACAATGTAGAACGATTTTTGTGTTATAATAATTAAACCTAATAATATTGGAGAGCAAGAGAGACTTGAGGTATGGTGTTTACTACAAGATTTCGAGATAAATATTTAAATGGTTTATGATTTATGATTTTTACTTTCTTTTTAATATAATCGATACGGAAAGATGACAAAACTAATAAGGGTGACAATAAGAATAGAAGTTCAGAAAATAGTTTAAGATTGATCACAATAAATGCTATTTGTAATTGATTACATTCTAATTGCTATTTGTAATTGATTACATTCTAATTATTCACATTCTATCATTCAATATTATTACATTGTCACTTTGCATTCAAAAATTTTATTTGATCATTTTCCATTATTAAAGTTATTCTACAATATTTATCATCTCAACAAATTGAGGTAACTAAGAAAATTTACAATTAAAATGACTTGATAAATCTCAAACATATTTAGCATATTTAAAATGGTTATATTAATATTAGATGTATTTACATATTATTGATAAAATTAATCATATGTTCCTCATATTATCGATAGTTTTTCCTTGGTTGCACACGACTGAAACCAACCTAGATCCATCTTAACTATGGATCTATCAAGCGCCGAGAGGGATCAAATCTCTCGAGGTGCAAACCTTTCCTCAAGTTTTGCACTCAAAAAAGAGGTTTGCACCTCTAGATATTTGATCCCTCTCGGCGCTTGATAGATCCATAGTTATGATGGATCTAAGAAAATAACTTTCTAAAAATAAGTAAGGGAAAAGCAGCATAGGGAACAATTAGGAGTAGATTTAGGGCATAGGGAACAATTAGGAGTAGATTTAGGGCATAGGGAACAATTAGGAGTAAATTTAGGAACATGTGATAGTTGGGTGAGATAAAATCATATTTTAATAAAATAATGGGAATTTGTAGGAGAGACAAATAGTGGATATGACATGTATTTTGGTGAATAATCAAATTTATGGAATTAAACAATTAATTATTTTTTTATGTGAAAACAAGATTCACACCTAATCCTCACCTAAAAGACTAAATTAAACACATTATTATTAAGGGGACGAGGAGCTTTCTAGGTTTTGAGCTCCCCATTGTTAGATGAGTGTCGTAATGGCATTCCATGTATTTTTGTGAGAACTTATGATATTGTGATATTCTAATTACGAAATAGTGATCTTGAGTACACGCTGGATAATGTAGTAGATAGGAACTTTTTTATAAGGCGAGATTAGGGATGTGAACAAATTCCTATCAGTGAAAAAAAATTTCTTCACCTTCCTATAACTCCATTGTAGCTTTGGGGGCCAAAGGTAAGAAGAGTACCTTGGAATTTCTTGGGTGAAAAACCAAGTGGGTCACCAACTTTGGTCTAGTGCATTGGAATTCATTAAAGAATTGGTCATTGGAGCTGCTTCAAGCTAGGAGTGAGCATCGTCACCAGCCTACATTGAATATTTTACACTCCCTAGGGTGAATGATACTTTAAATTGATTGACAGTCTAAGACTTTCGAATTTTTCCGAATGCCAAATGATCTTACAAAGCTAGTATTTATAATATCCTAGTAGGTCATTCGGTGACAACTTTTACCGAAAACTTGAAACAAAGAGAATCTATCCTTGGCTAGGACATCATGTAAGATGTCCGCCATAAACAGTAAAATTGTACTTAAACGCTGAGATTCGGGCAAGTGAGGACAACCACTTGTTATCTCGTCCCTTGGAGGCTAGGCCATATGGGGACCGAATCTGACCTTACAAAATAAAGTGAAATAATTTGTACCATACGGTCGGAAAACATATACAAGAACAATTAATTTCATTCTAGAATATATATATATATATATCCAATACATATAACATTTTTCATCAATGCACATGTATAGAAAAACTACTTTCAGTTGATACTAGAGCACGTGCTTGTGCCCAAACAATTTGTAACATGTGCAAACCACAAATAACATAAGCAGCTCAATTTTTAGTTGAGTACTGGAAGTTCTAAAACATATTTAATCCAAAGATAATAAATTGTTGGACACTTCAATCAAAAAAATTCTAATGGAATTCCATCCTCAATAATCCGTTCATGATCGTATTTTGACATTTTCCATTTCTTAATTTTTGATTTTTTCTTTGATTGAACTTCTATCAACTTTATGCGTGCTGCACACACCAAGTGACTATATTGACAACTTATGGAATCGGGTTCATAGTCTTCAAAGTAAACAAAGTCTCCACTTTGACGAGTTTGTTTGAAAAAATAACCTTTCAGTATAATAGACCCTTTGTCATACTGAAATCCGTGATCATTATAGTCTTGTAATAATTTAATTTTTCGTTCAGTGCAACGCATCAAATAATACTTCACATTTTCATCGTTGTCAATAGGTGCAATTACAACAAAAACATCTCCTGCACAATAAAATAAAAATTTAACATTTAATTATGCATATTTAAATTTATTTTTAGATCTTTAAATCATTAGAAAGTAATTCAAATGTTACCTTCTCTAACAAGATCAGAAACTCGATCACCATCGGATGATATTGTAGTTTCCTCTGATTTCATTTCTTCAAACATTGCAACAGACATTTTTCCCTTTGTATTTAGCTCTGTATGTTTCCAATCGTTCACATACATTTTGTTTTCACAAATGTCATTGGATTTTGTGTTGTCTATGCAAACATCACAAAAACAAGAATATTTTCTTTTATCCAATGCAAACACATTTGTGGACAACTTTTTTTGAATTGAATGCAATTTTCGAGTCCCTTTTATTGTTTCAACGTCATTTCCAATTGATCTATCTACGTCTTTGATTCCAATATGCCAGAAAAACCTTTATATGGAAAATTAGAAAAAGAATTTGTAAATATGATATCAAAATACAATTAAAAATAATCATTGCATGATAAATGTGCAATGTTTAAAATTAGATTTCCAATATAAATTAAATTGAATGTACCTTCGCACTTCTCTTGATGGGTTTTTCTTATGGCTTAGAGCAGCGATGCACCATTGAACAACTTCTTCAGCGTTCACAAGTCGGCGTGCAGAGTGGTTCATTTGATATCTTCGAAGTACTCGTTTTATGCATGCTCCTGCACCGTCATGTTCTCCTTTTCCATGGCCAGTCTCAAATAAATTCCAAAAATGTTTAATGCGGGTTTTCTTATGAAGACAACACAACCAAAAGAATGATCGTGCAGATTTGAATTGACCTGCGCATCCGTCTGACCATATCCAATGTTCATTGAATGTTATTCCACTATTTTTCAATGAATCATAAATTCTTCCAAAACAATGTTGTACAAAACATGTATCATGTGTACGATCGTCACTGATATAAAAGTGATATTCTTTAATGATATGTCGATTTTTACTCGTGCTTTCTATATGATCGACATTTTGTTCAGCATGTCTATATAGAATATGGACGAGCATGGAGACTTGGTCAGAATGATAGTATTCACTCTGAATTTCTTTTTGTGGAACAAATGTGTAGTTTTCTGCAAAATCAATCACTGACAAAATGGTCCCTAGTGGAAAAACTTCACGAGATTTTTTGAATTGCAAGTCTTTCCATCGAGCTCTATGGGAATGCTTGGTGTATTTGTAAATTTCTGCCTCAAACTTTCTCAAAAATTCTATCAGAAAAATTTCGTCTTCTCGTAATTTGATTCTTTTAACACTATTTGCACCTTGAATCGATGTACCGATATATTCATATCTCTTCCATTTCACTTTCATGTTGGACAATGATTGATCATTTATATCAATACGATATTTCTTTTGAAATTTAGTCAAATTTCCACAATCATCGCATTTTTTACCACCAACACATTTCTTTTTGTAAAATAGTTCATCGCTTTCTCTTTCACATAGAGTTTGAGATATGAAGCATCGATTGTTGGGAAAAATACTGAGAGGGGGGGGGGTGAATCAGTATTTACTGCATAATCAAATCTTTTACTTTTTCATTCCTTAAAACCCATACGCTACTTTCCTTCAGTAAACTAGCGTATATACGCGGATCCCCTTTATGAAACTAGCGTATACACAGAGATCTAGATCAGTCATTAAATCTTTACTTATATTATTCCATCATTCATTCATCAGATTCTCAATAAACAGTAAACAGGTGCAGTAAGAACAGAATAAACCATCACACAAAGCATCACACATGAACACCAGGATTTTTAGGTGGAAACCCAAATCGGGAGAAAACCACCGCCGCAGTTGCTCAGCCTTCAATATTTTATTATAGAGAAAACATCTTACAACATATGTGCTGGCGCAGACTTGACCAGCACGCAGGCACCCACCTGCGCTCGTTTACCAGCCTCTCCCGGAAGGGAGCTCCAACCCCCTGACTCGTTTACCAGCCTCACCTGGAAGGGAGCTACGACCCCCTGATCTCGTTTACCAGCCTCTCCTGGAAGGGAGCTACAACCCCCTGACTGAAGGCTACAACCCTCAGCACCACCTTGGACCACGTTTCATCATATTTTCAGACTGGACCCTTCCAATACGTTTAAGCTCAACCATACATCACCAACAGATACTTATATATTCAGACAACACAGTTCAAATAACAGTAATACAGCAGAACAGATCAGATGTTTCATACCCCATGCTTCAGCAAACCCTAGTTTGCATACGCGCTTTCATTTCACTGATGTCGCGTATATACGCGCATCCGTCCACACAAACCAGCGTATACCTCTGTATATATTTCATTGCGCATACGCGCTTTCTCTTCAGCGAAGCCGCGTATATACGCGCTTCCTCTTCGGCGAAGTAGCGTATATATCTTCAACCATCATAGAGCAGCATACTTCTTCAGATCAGACATTCAGTTCAGATTTACCCTTTTACTTCAGACATATGTTCGCCTCATTTCAGATCTAAGCCTTTCATAAACAGATCTAGAAAATACAAGTACATTTCAGATCTAGAAATCCCGCTTCATCATTTCTTCATAAGTGCATCATAGATTCAGATCTATCATCAAACCTTTACCCTTTCCATACAGATATACTTCACAGAGAAGTATTCATTCAAGCTCAGACATCTTGCTCCCACACTTATGATTTGCACAATGAATTTCTTCTCCTTATATAGGTTTACCCTTTTTCAATACCATGAGCCCCTTTTTCAATACCATGAGCCAAAACAATACCATGAGCCCAAAACTACATTACTTCCGATGGTATTCCTGGACGAGGTCAATTAGGCGGATCATTACCCAATACAATGGGTCAATACCATGGTGGTTACCCCTGGTTTTGCACTTTTTGAGCGCTTTAGCCCATACGCGACTTGGCACGTTCTTTTCCGCGTGCATACGCGACTTCCCCTAGGCCAATCCGCGTATACCTAGAGACATACTCTTTTTCATCATAGAATCTAGCACATGCTGAAATCCTTTCTTCATTGCCTTCTGTACTCACTGTAGATACATCAGATTTACTTCATCAAGAACATATTCTATCAAGCATAACTTCAACAAGTAAGTTGCCATCATCTTCATCAAGTGAGTTGCCATTCAAGGACAACACTCAGCACCATATTGCTAACAACAATTCATCAAGTCAAGCATAACTTCATCAAAGAGATTGTTACCATGACAATATATGTCAACAAATAAGCATGTCTTCATCTCTTTACTTAGTGGGTTGCCATCAAGGACAACACTTCCGCATCATATTTCAACACCGATTTCGTGCTATTCTTCTTTGCATCACATGTCTTGCAGTCGGTGAAATACGCGAATTGTTCTTCCAATATTCATATATTATTTTTTTAACATCTTCTCCAAGTCTATATTTGTATGGTTGCCTACAAATAGCTCTCCAACAAGCGAGTTCATCATTTACATCTATTTGCAGTCGAAATTTTCGATGTTTGTGCAGAGTTTTTCGCAAGGTTCCCAGTGCTCGTGCCATAGATGTTATCAAACGATTCTCTTGAGTACTTGGTGAAACCATTGCCATCTATATTCCTCTACGTACATTTGAAACATCTTTATCTCTAGATCTCTTAATTGACTTTATAGCACTAGTCATATTTTTTATCACCTCTTCCTTCATTTTTTTATCTTTGGTTGATTTTCGAATACCCAATAGTGTCGTCGCTTCTTTTAATTTCCTTGATGATAGGATACCTTTCAACATTTGAGCCTGCACTGTCACTCACTCATTTAAGAAATACTTTTCAAAAATGCGGTTGACACGATATCGTATAACATGGTCAGGTTTTTTATCTCCATATGTGTGAGTGTCAACATTTTCTAACATCTCATTATCGATAGTGATTTCATTTGTACATATTCGAAAAAATAGTACATATTCAATAAATCACTAAATTAATAACTATGTCGATAAATATTAGGAAAATTTTAAATATATCAATAGATCATAATATTTACATTTACATACCCACTTCAATTTCTGCTTGAGGTTGATTTTATTCTTCAATATTTTGAGGAGTATCTCTGTCTGTTTACATTAAACAAAATATTTTTCAAACTAGTTCATCAAATAAAAATTAAGCTTCACATTTTACATTGGGAAAATTTTAAAAATATATCAATAGATCATAATATTTACATTTACATTCCTGCTTCAATTTCTACTTGAGGTTGATTTTCTTCTTCAATATTTTGAGGAATATCTCTGTCTGTTTACATTAAACAAAATATTTTTCAAACTAGTTCATCAAATAAAAATTAAGCTTCACATTTTACATTAGGAAAATTTTAAATATATATATATAGATCAGAATATTTACATTTACATATCTGCTTCAATTTCTGCTTGAGGTTGATTTTCCTCCTCAATATTTGAGAGGGCTTCTAACTTTTTTTTGCGAGATTGTCTCGTTTCTTCTCTACGTGTCTCAGGGTCTCTTTTTCGATCATATTTTCTCGCACAAGTTCTTCGATTTCCCATGATAATAGGGTATGAAGTTCAAAAAATTTCCTTCAAAAAAATGGACAATAACTCAATTACAAAAAATATCACAAAAGATTTAATTTAAAAAAATTCAATGTAAATTTTTTGCAAAAAATACATATTCCAATCCAAAACACTTACTTTAAAAAATTCGAGAGAAAAATGTCTTATAAAAATGAAATGAAGCTCAAAAGATTTACTTCAACTCAAAACACGTACATACCTCCAAGAAATGTCTTTTGAATGTACGTCCAAGAAATTTTTTACAATTTTTGCCAAAATCACGCCGCCTCCAAGAAATGTCATCCAAACAAAAAAATTCTTTAAACCCAAAATTGTAAAATCAATTTGCTTCCAAGAAATGCTCTTAAACCCAAATTTTGAAGAAAAGTTTTTGAACCCAAACCAAGATCTTTGTAAAATGAGATGAAGTGTGCGAAATGTGTGAAAATTGTGAATCATTTCGCGGCAATTTATATTGATGCGAAATGTGTTTAGTAGGGGGCTCCACAAAACTTTCCGGCCGACGGAGAGTTATACAATAGTTCGGCCGAAATTTTGATCAAAAGTTTGGCTGAACTATTAAAACGTTAGATTTAACGAGCCTTAAGCGGAAAACATAGTTCGGCCGAACTTGGACTAAAAGTTCGGCCGAACTAACACGTCACCAATCACGCAAAAACCAGGCTCTGAAAACGGTTCTACAACTTTGGACTGATTAAACTCCATGAAAGGTTGTTAATTAACTGTCGGAACCAAGACAAGCATTTTCAGAATTGAATCTACTTTCAGGAAATATAACTTTTATGGAATTTCATAAACGTTTATTAATTTTAATTATTTTTCTAATAAAATGGGTGCAAACAATTTGTGAGGGTCATTGTGATTCAGTGAAATCAAAATTTTGTATCTCCCAAAATACATTGTAAAAAAAATTGAAAAAATTATGGGGCATTACATTGGTCTGTCGTCTCTAATGGGTAGCTTTTATATTTTTAGTTTATAACTTATATGTTAAGAAATTTCTTGCGACGCGAAACATATCCAAAATACGCAGTTTTTCGTATTGGACCAGTTCAAAAAATTCTAGTAATTATGATATGCATCCATTGGCTTTGTAAATATGATGAAAACAAAGTAGACTCTGTCTAGATTGTTGTAACACATTTTTTTTTTTCAAAAACACAAATTTTCAATGAATACAACATTGCATCATAACATGACTTCTTATGAATCCTTTGATTGTTAAGAAACACACACTCAAAGAAACGCTAAGTTGACATATCAAATCTGCATAAAAAAATTTCAAAAATAAGTAATAGAAAGCTAACAAAATTTCTCACAACTTTTATTTTTATCGCAAAATGAAATTCTACACAGAAAAATTGTTATAGTTTGCAGAAAGTTGAAGAACCGAAAAAAATGAAATTTTTTTCAAAAAGGGCGAAAGTGTAACCCAGCCTTCAAATTTTCACCCTAGGAGTAAGATGTTATATCTTCTTTGTGAGCAAAGAATAATTTGTCCAAAATTTAGAGTTTCTTTTTATATCTTATTCTTAAAGTGCAAACATATTCTCTATGCACATGTTTATGTAAACAAAACCAAAACCAAATAACTTGTTTAAACAAAAACCAAAACTTATAAAAGTAAATAAAAATCTCCAAAAAATCATGTTTTAATATTTAATGACTCTTTTAATATTTAATTAAAGTTTTAAAATAAATAAAACAAACATATGTTAAACAACTTAATAGAATATAATAAGTAACCAAAAATCATCAAAGCTATTTTTTAATATTTAATGGATCTTTTAATTCAAACTTAAAAATAAATAAAACAACTTGATACAAGCTCTATAGCCAAAAAAAAAAACCAATATTTTAAAAAAATTCTTAAAAAAAAATTAAAGAAATATTTTAAAATGATCTTTAAAATCATGATACCCACATATTTTTGGGTGGATATTGGGCAAAGAATCTAACTTTAACTTTAAGAATGATAAAGAAACTTTTAATATCTATATGATCATAAATTTTATTTAATTTTCAATTTTTTTTTAATGATCATAAATTTTATTTAATTTTTAAATTCTTTTTTTAACTCAAAAATGGATGAAATTTAATGAAGGCACGTATTGAAGCCATAATACTATTTTAGTAGTTTTTTCAAGAAATCCTCAAAAATGATAATAAAAAAAAAATTATATCTATATGATCATAATTTTTACTTGTTCAAAAAAAAAAAAAAATTCAAAATGGATGAAACATAAACATAGTGGAGGGAATCTAATGAGAAATAGTTAGAAAACAACCCTTGTTTTTTTTTTATGAATCCTCGAATTCTCAATACTTTTTTTGTTAGCTTGTAGATTTTTTAGAAATCAAGTTGAAAACATTACATCGGATAGCTTTTACAAAAAAACGTATTTAGGATAACAATTTTTTTCATGGAGAGTCTTTATAAAACATATTGCTTTTTCTTTTTAAGTTATTGACGTCAAAATGCTTTTATGGGGAAGCTATAATATTGAAAAAAAATTGATAAGTCTTGTGGGTTGTGTTATAAGACTTGAACTAAAATGCAGTATTTTTTTTGTTATAATTTTTTTTTTTTTAATTTATTGTTATTATCAATTTCAGGCATTTCAATTTTTTTCCCATTATTTCCAATTTCAAGGCAAACTAAATCTAGATCTGAAGGGAAAGATTGAAACTTATGCAAAGTGGGTTAAACTCGTCTTTGCAATCAATTAGGCCAACCAGCGCACCCGCTATGCATATAAGATGCGAGAATAGCTTCAGTTGTTGATTTTATATTCCACCATAGAATATGCACATCGGAGGAGTACGTGATGGTCTCGAGATTACTGTTCCAGTTCTCGGGGGAAAGACATATCCCTATCCCATTGGATATCAATTTGTGCGCAATTATGTTAGACATATCTATGAAATGGAGATTCAGGAAGGTGCTAAAGGGCTTGTGTTTGTGATTTTTTATGAAAAAGAGATTTCATGCCAGGGGGAACTCCTACCATTGGCTGGGGAAAAATCCAGAAGAAAAATAACATGTGAGTTCAAAAGTTGCATAGAGATCAATTCTGGACAATTGACGGTGTTGAGATTTTTGGATTTACAAATCCATTGGTTCAACGCTGATTCTGTGAACTTGTTGCAAATGAAAATGGGACAACAAATTAGAACATTGAAGATATTCATCTGAAAGGAGACACTCTGCAGTCAGGTATCAAGAAACTTTCAACTGCAACAATAGAAGGAACAATAAGAAGGAAACACTTGAGGCTTGATAAACAAAAGATTGTTCATGTAGCATGTCTAGACTCTCCTAACTTAACATGGATTGTGGTATTCATGCAATGGCAATTGAGAATGAAAATAAAAAAAATCAACCTTTTGAAAGCTTCGATATTGTAGGGAAAACTGGATTGTTTGTGCTAGATTCCCTTGATATTGAAGAAAATAAAATATCATTAAATTTTGTCTAAGGATGCAAATACTTGTCCTAGTATTCTGATAAATAACAAATGCACTACCAGTAGGCCATTCATTTCAGATCAACCTTCTCATCTAAAGAGAATATAAATTTCACATTTTGGGCACGGGGGACTATAGCTGAAATCATAAATGAAGAACCAAGCATGGAAAACCATTCAACAGTATCTAATGTCGAAAAAGGCATACTTTTTGGTTCTCAAGTAGAGTCATATTTCCCGCAATAATGCACACTACTAGATAAATTGTAGGATGGTTCCACGCTTGAGTCCTCTATTAAAGATTGTGAAGAAGTATTACAAGACATAAAGTATGATGAGGGACAACTGGAAGTTGAGAAATATAATCAGTTTATTCCTTGAGCTAGTGTTATTCCTTTGCAGTCTGTTCCTGAACTATCTGGGAAAGGTCAGATACTTTCTAATGGGTGTAGTTTGAGTTCCTCGGAACAGAATAGACAATGTAATGCCACCCAATCACTGGATGGAAATTTAGACAAGGCAGATTCATATTACATGGGAAAGGAGTTTGCAAAGTTGATGATAATGCTGTTGCTCCCACAGGCATTGCCCTTCCTTAAACAAGCTGCCGGAAAGAAAAGAAAGAGTATATCATAAGGGAATTTACATGCTTCTGTCATTGTTGAATATGATCCTAATAATGAATCTATTGATCAACTCCATGCAGTTAGAAAGAAAATTGGGAAGCCTTCAAGGGAAATGTGCATGGTCTCTCATGTTGATGCTTCTGAATTTGTAGCCATAAGCCGTAGTTTGCTAGTTGGGAGACCCGTTCCAAATTGCAGTCTGGATATGGAATCTAAGGTGTTATGTGCAGAGACTTCAACTGAAGTGAAGTCTCCTGAAAACTCTTGTGTACCAGAGACAATTAAAAATATAGTGCCAATTTTCTCTTCTACACATATAAAACAGGGAAACTTTGTGTGTGGAATAAGTAAAATGGAAACTACTGCTGGATGCCCACCATTAATAAAATTATTTCATGATAAGAAAATGTATCTTATGGAAGCAACCAATATACAAGAAATGTCCAAGCCAGGTGATGCTATTCTGGGGGATCTTGGCATTGAACATGAGCTTTACAAATTAGTCTTTGGTGAGATCAAAGATGATGTGAATGAAACTAATGGAGAATTTCTCATGGTTGTTTCAAGTGCTAAAGAAAAGAATGAAGAGAGAGATCGATCTAATATATCTCCTTCTTTTGATCTAATTGCAAAGTCAAAAGAGAAATGCTTTTAAAAAAGAGTAGATAATGTAGCTGAGGGTTTGGAAGTGGATGTGCCTTTAGGATCCAAATGTCATGTTAAATAAAGTACTGACGTGGATAACTTTCCCTTTTTGATAAAGGATGATAAAATGGACGATGTAGGTAATTCTAGGCAAGATTCTGTGGTCATGGACTATGTTGTCACAGACAGTTTTGAGGATGACCAGTGTTCCAATGATGTTGTCCAGAAGGATTCATCTCATCTCAGTGCATTAGTGCACTGAAAAATGCTCGTTTATGGAGTATGACCTTTGTATGAGACATATCCTCCATGTGCTACAAATGCTGAGAAAAAATACCTGAGAAGAAAGAGAAGTTTAGATTCAGAGATATATGATGTCAAAAGAAATCCCACATTGGTGCATCTTTTGGACTGCAAGGGCTTTGGAGAGGCCAGTGAGGATAATGCTGTTGTCGACAACCTTAACACATAAATGAATTTAATTTTGAGAGGCATGTAAAATATGTATCTATTGCCTTTGATCCATATTCTGTAGTTCTCATTTCAAATTGGGGAAATGATAAACAAATTCAGTTTGAAGATGCCCCACGTGCTCCCACTATCTCCAAGAGAGAATACATGGCCAAATATGACTTTGCTGGACAATACCTTTATAACCCTGGCTATCAGATATGCCAACATGAAAAGTGTCAGAGTGTAGATACAAGATAGTGTTCCAATGATGTTGTCCAGAAGAATTCATCTCATCTCAGTTCATTAGTGAGCTGCAAAATTCTTGTTTATGAAGTACGACCTTTGTATGAGACAAATCCTCCATGTGCTACAAATGCTGAGAAAAAATATCTGAGAAGAAATATGAGTTTAGATTCAGAGATATATGATGTCAAAATAAATCCCACATTGGTGCATCTTTTGGACTGCAAGGGCTTTGGAGAGGCCAGTGAGGATAATGTTGTTGGTGATAGCCTTAACACAGAAATTTTCTTTCACTGAATTTAATTTTGAGAGGCATGTAAAATATGTATCTATTGCCTTTGATCCATATTCTATAGTTCTCATTTCAAATTGGGGAAATGATAAACAAATTCAGTTTGAAGATGTCCCATGTGCTCCCATTATCTCCAGGAGAGAATACATGGCCAAATATGATTTTCCTAGACAATACCTTGATAAACCTGGCTATCAAATATGCCATCATGAAAAGTGTTAATGTAGATATTGGATATAAAACGGTGCAGTCTAGTGCCCTACAAAGTCAATATTGTGTTGTTGATGCATGCATCTTTGAAGTGTGTAGTATAAGCAACCTTCATGAGGGACATAATGGTGCTTATTCAATTGAAAAATGCTTGGGTAGAACTTTTTCAAATGAATTATTAGTAACAAGATTAGAGATTTATGTATATGTATCTTGTTGCCAGATCACTGATGATAATGGATTTCTTCATAGATCTGTGGAAGGTTGTATTTCAGTTGATAAAAAAATAGATATTGAGTCACAAGCAAAGTATTGTGGGCTACCAACTAACAAAATATGTTCTTATAGGAGATCCTTTTCTTAGGTTGAAGCCAAGCTACCTGTTTCCCACATATTGTGTAAACAAGGGCGTGATCACGAGTTATTTTAACAAGCTTTGGATGTCTCTGTAGGATATTTTCAAGATAAGCAAGTCCAAAATTCAGACATAACTTCTGGAATGCAACATACGATATTACCTACCTTCAGTGATTTGGAATTGGTTTCACGTATAGCTATTGGCATAAGTAATCATCATGGAAACTCTAATATCCCCAATGCAATTACAAGAAAGGAAAACCTGAAGCAGGATGAAATTTTTAATGTTGATTATATTGTCAGAGTGCATTGATAGAGAAGTTGAACAAAGAATCAAAGAGTATTTCCCCAGTTTTGAATTTTTCAGATGTGCCTCCTTCTACCCTAAAGGCTGAAGTTGTTGAAAAAAATGATTTGAGCAATGGTTATTTGTTGAAGATATTAAAGCCAGAATTCAATAGTCAGGATGATATTATAATAAATATAAATGATTATACTAATGGACGTAAAGAAGGTTGAAGTTGTTGAAAACAATGATTTGAGCGCTAGTTCTTTGTTGAAGAAATTAAATCCATAATGCCCTAGTCAGGATGATATTATAATAAATATAATGATTATACTAATGGAAATAAAATAGCAATGGATTTTATGGAACTTGTAGGTTGCTATGAGCATCCTATTCTGATTCTTTCCTTGTTGTTGAGTGTTCAGGGTAAACATGTTCATCTCTATGTTGTCAGTGGTCTTCTACAAAAAAAGGGAAAGAATTATTTTCATTTACAAGGTGGTGATTGTAGAGTACTCATCCAATAATTATTCCTGTCTGCTTGGTTACACAAGAGTTATTCTATGGGATGGAGAGGCTTGCTTTGAGATAAAGTCTGCATTTGAGAAATATGGAATAAAGTTCACACCAGATGGGCATAATCTCGTTCTACTTGAATGCATCAGAATTCAATATCTGAGAGAATCAAAATGTATTTCACTAGGTCAATGTGAAGGGCATGGTGTTAAATTGGTTTCAGTGAAAAATGGGCAAATTTCAGTGTTAGCACAGTTGTCTTCTATAGAGAGTATGTACTGTATATTGTTTTTTGCACCACACTGTATTATTGAAGCTAAAGAAAATGGACGGATATGTGGGTGGAGGATGCACTCGAGATGGAGCATGTGTGTGGAGGAATTCATTTTACCAACTGATGGTTGTACAACATCGCACATATGGGAATTGTTGGTTCTTCCTCATCTTTCACATCTTGTTATTGGACACAATTACAATGGATACTATCCTATCTGGGATATTTATAGGCGTGTTATGCTTTCAACATTTTCCAGTGTGGATTACAACATCTTCCAATCTGTTGTCCCTGCATTTCACAACATACTATACCAAAACTGAAAAGAAAAAAAATCTTACAGAAATGGAAAAAAAGGACAAGAATAAGTAACAGGTCGAAAATAACATTTATAATTCAAAAAATTAAATAATTTATCATTTTCGAACTTTACAGAAAACACGATCCAACAGTTCATTCATTGAAGAATAAATCAGGTTTTAACATTAGGAATTCACTCTACCAGTTCAGGTTCAGACAGATATTCAATCAATTCATTAGCTTGACTTGCCCTACCAAATGAAGATATTTGAGATCCCCTTGACTTCAAGGCTTTCTTGAAATCAATGATTTTCCTACCCAGAGAGGGACATTCACTGTACTCACTTCGAACTTGATAATGCAACAATTAATCAAATCCTAAGCATACATTTTATTGAGTTCTTAAATATTATTCAAGCGCTAGGTACATAAAAAATATCAATCAATAGATAGCCCTGATTTCTTTTGAGAGAAGAAATAGGGTCATTCTTTATGGTAAATGTTTAAAGAACTCGAAAGCGGAGAAAACTGCATGGTAAAATCACTTGCAGCCAAAGCAAAAAAAATCCATGAATCCAAAACAGACAGTCAATAAAAAATGTATTCGAATGGGAAAAATAAAACTTTCAATTTTGCGAAGTGGAGATGGAAAATATACTATCGACGTTGGTGGGAGGACCACAAAAATCATCGGTGTGTGCTGTGTTCATTGTAGGGAAGTGGAGTTAATCTTGTCGGCATTGGTGGGAGGACCACAAAAATCATCGGTTCATGTTGCATTCATCAGAGGGAAGTGGAGTTAGTCTTGAGGGTGGACAACCAAGAATTGAAAAAACATGTCGTAGTTTTCGTTGGACACATGGAACACAAGTTGGTGGGTGAATTTCTCGCATTCAAGACAAATGTCACCAGCACCCATTCAGGACGGATGTCACCAGCATAACAAAAAGGTAGACAAAGAGGTCAGGTGAGCTGATTCAAAAAGAATTCCTATCGGCCTAATTACAATGTATACATACAGTTGACAAAACCTTCTTGGAACTGCTAACAGTTACGATCAATGTCTCGCATGGACTCGGAGATTAGTATTGTTGTCAAAATTGTTTTACCTTCCACAGAAGGTGAGTTTCTCATTTCTGTTACCAAGGCCATAGGGAAAAGCAAAAGGCAAGAGTAGTTATATGTGATATAATTCTATTAGTTTTCAATAAAACAAAATACATAATATTAAATATTGTAAAATTAGATCTTTTTCTTTTTAGTATAATTTTATTAGTAAATGTGGAACATGGTTTTTTAATTTTCATGGATATATCAACCACATTTATTAATGTTCTTGTATTTGTTGAAAACTAATGTGTGTGGTGTGGATTTGTTCGCTATGGTTTACCAAGGTTGAACAAGGTTTATGAGGTTCACTATAGATAAACAGGGTTGATCACTACAAGAAAAAAGCACATTGGTGAGGGTCATGCTTGTGACAGACCTTTAAGGTCCGTCACCAATGTCACATATGGTGACGGTCCTTAAAAAACCGTCACTGTAAGTGTATATAGTGATGGTCCTTTATGGTCCATCACCAAAGACATTTTCAATGACACTTTTGGTGATGTTCGTTAAAGGCCCATCACTAATTCTCTCTTTGGTGACACTTCTAGTGACGAACTTTTAATGACCCTCACCAATGCTCTTTTTGTTACTTTTGGTGACGGTCAAAAAATGTCCGTCATCATTGATCATTAAAAAATCGTCACTGTAAATGTATATAGTGATGCTCCGTTATGGTCCGTCACCAAAGACATTTTCAATGACACTTTTGGTGAGGGTCGTTAAAGGCCCATCACTAATTCTCTCTTTGGTGACACTTCTAGTGACGAACTTTTAATGACCCTCACCAATGCTCTTTTTGATACTTCTGGTGACGGTCAAAAAATGCCCGTCATCATTGATCATTCCAATGAGTTTTTGATGATGCTATGTGCCTGTTAATATATTTTTTGTCAAAAGATAACGATTTAATACAATTATTGTGGAGTATTTTTTATAATATCTCCAAGGCCATAATGGTTAGGGTCAATCAATTTTTTTAGAAGTAATTAGTGTGTATCATTTCCCTCAAGTAATGACTAGTCGAATAGAGATTTCCTATGAGTCAACACATGATTCATCTATTAAATTTATTATCTAGAAAATTCCTTTTAGATAAAGTTCCACGATTATGTGTAGGAAATATATTATTTAATACATAATCAAGCTTTGAAAATTCTATTAATGAGAAAGACCTAACAATCCTCAACAATCTGGGCACACCTTAAATTAATGCTTTGGCACACACTATCATTTCTTAGCACCCAACATGTCTTGGAACATCTTTGTACCTAGAACATATTGTGATGGCACTGACGCCCAAGCACATGGTGGCATGCGCTAACACAACATGGAGCTCTCATAGCATGTGTTGGCATGCTGCATATAGTCCCTAGCTGCATGCCCTGGAACACCTTGGTTGAATGCATTAACATACATTAGCACTTGGTACACAATGCCACTTGGCATGTATTGGGACCTATTATTAGTGTGCATAGCATGCCCCTTTTCAAAAAGATAAAGTCCTGACTTATTAACCCTCTTAATATTGGTTCTTCCTTTTGTTGCCTTGACACATATTGACATACCATGGCACCCTGCACCACAATATCCTTAATACCTAGCATGTATTGGCATATCTTGGCACTATTAATTGGCACATGATATAATTAGCACACCCTAGAATTCCCAAGCACACTTTGGGAATTCTTGACATGCCTTGATATTCCCTAGCATGCCTTACCAATGCTTAGCATACCTTGTCACTCCCTCCTTGGCATGACAACTAACACTCATTAACACTAGTCTCTAGCACACGTTCCTCATATTCATTAGCTTCCATGAATTTTTACCTAGTGCTCCCTTAATGTTTTTTTCCTAGTAATCCTTAACACTCATCAACATGCATTATCACTCTATAGCACACCTTAGCACTCTTCAACATTCCCGTCCACTTCATAACATGCATAACACTAGTCCCTGACACATATTGGCACTTGGCACGTGTTGGCGCTTGGAAAGCCTTAGCATGTGTGGAATACGTTGAGATGCCTTGGTATGATTTGGCATGGTTTAATATTAAATTTATTTGTGATGATCAATTGTTGGAGAGTAGATGAGAAGCAACAAAGGAATACTTGGCATGTAGAATGCACTAAGACTTTTCACTTGGCAACTATTTCTGCCCAGTGTTGGTGTGCCTAGCATGCCCCTCTTGGAAAAGGTAAATTGATGACTTATTAACCCTCTTATGTGTTCATTTCCTTGTATTTTAACTTTTTTCTCCCTTCTGTTGTCTTGACATTCCCTGACACGCATTGACACACCCTTGCACATCTTGGCATGCCTTATCACTTGGCACATCTTAGCATGTTTGACATGTATTCCCACTATCTGGCACATCAAGGGGGTGAAGAGAGATGTAATCCTAAATTAGGTCGAGTACGAGGGTCGAGTAAGGGTTGCTAAAGGGAGGTCATGATCATCCTCCAAGAGCAAGATCATCATGTGAGGGTTCAGAAGAATGTTGCATACCTTAATGGTTGGTTTGTGCCAGGTGGAAGATTTGAAGAGCCCTAGATGAAGACAATATTGTGGGCCCTAGATCAGTAAAAAGAATTGACTGTGGTTGGGCAGATTGATGGTAGTCCAAGTACAGTTGGAGGGTTGTTAGGTTACTGTCAAAGAATACTAGCCCTGACTCTTGTTCTGGTGAAGGACAACAAAATTGGTAGAAGGGCAGGTGTATAGGGACTAAGGATGTGCAACCTTTGAACGACTAAAGTAACAACGAAGTGGGCCAACCAACTAGCCCTAGTTCACTATATTGTAGAGGATTGATTTAGTGAGAAGAAGGGAAGCCTCCATAGCCCTGGACTTCTCATATTGGAGCTATAGTATGGAAAAAGTGGGCATTCCAAAGAGTTGTTGACAAATGGAATTGTGAACAACTTGTTACCACTCAAACTAGTAGTGGACCTAAAAGGGGTTCCTAAGAGGGAAACTGCTAGGACAAGGGAAACGATGGAGGCTTAGCCCATTCTCACCACAGCTAAGGCTCCTTTCTCTTCACGGACTTTCACTGATGGGTGGAGTCTTGGTAGTTTAGGAAGTCTCTTGTAGAGTAAAGGTCAATGAATAGGTGGGAAGTGACCCTCGAAACCCTTTCCCTAAGATAAAATAAAGAGTGGGACTTGCTTTCCTTTTAAGCAAATGAATTTATCTTATAGGGAGGGAGGAGGGGGATTGAAGGGTTGAGGGAGAAGAAAAAGACTTATGAAGGAAGTTCTAAATCCCTAAAATATTTTGGGAACTTGGATTCCCAAATTTTCCTTGATGAAAGGCCTTTGACACCCAATGGGACCACACGGGGCCAAGTGGACCCAGCCCAGGTTCAGGGATGGAATTTAGCAACCAATGATGTTCCTATCCTGGAAAAGGTGAGGGGAAAGGATCAGACAAGATTTTTTACTTCGATATGTCAAATTGATCCTACTAGGTTCTATCCTTGGGAACACCTAGGCAAAACTTGATCCTAGAGCTAGTGCTTGAGGTATCCAGAGATTCCACTATCGGAATTGGCCCAAGTTTTGAGGAGAGTGAGGGCACCCAACAACGCAGCTGCCTCTAGGAGATAGAAGTTTTCCTCTAGCTAGATTCTTGGGAAATTGTTGCCCTAGGTGACCTAATGGGGCTAGACCTAGGGAATGTGAAAATTTCTTAATCTAAGAAACCCTACTACAGTATCTTGTTTTACTTCTCCTACTTGAATTAAGTTACAAGTAAATTTCTAAAATATTCAATAAATTAGCGAAGTAAATAGTAAATACAACTAGCAACCTACACATATAGATCAAATATTAAATAACATGCTCATAGACAAAGTGACACGCATATTTTCTGGACAACTATCCCCAGAAAAAATCCAATGTGGGGAAGCTAGTGTAGCTAGCTCTGGAGGGTTTTCATTATTATGCAGAATCTAAGTACAAGAATCCTGGGCACCAAAACTAGTTCACCCAACAGAGAAATAAAAACGACAGTAATACACTACTCTGAATCCCTCTATGTCAGCCTAACTGGCCTGCATCAGCCTCTGCACTGCTCAGTAAGGGTCTGCGTCACACCTGAAGGGCTTACTGTTGTGTAACCAGCTCCAAAAATAGAAGAAAGAGATATGAACGCCTTAGAAATAAGCCACTTCGAGGGGGCAACCTCCAATACATTACATAAATTAAAATTTCTTGGATGGTTCAAATGAACAAAACCTCCTTCTATATATAGGAGTCCATGGGGCCACAATATAATCCTAGTGGGGCTACAATGTAATCCTAGCCGACCTAACAATAATAATTTAAGGGCATAATAATAACAATATGGGGGTTACAGGGGTACAATAATAACAATAAGGGGGGCTACACTAACATAATAAGGGGCTACACTATTAATATAGAGACTTAACATGCCCCTCTCCTTCAAACGAGTGTTGTCCTCAACGCTTGATTATTTCTTGATGCTTCTGTATAAAATTCTCATCCTCCCATGTGAAATTTTCTATAGGAAAGTTATTCCACTTGCTGAGATACTATGAAATTGATCGTACTTGTCGAGTTATTGTTTCTATGACTGCTTCATAGCTTCTTTCGATGTCATGTTGATCTTCCTGTTGTTTCATTAGATTCTGCACCAAAGTTGGGTTATCCTTTGAGAGTTGGAGAACTTGTTGTTGATGCTCGATGTGATCTTCCACTAATTTATCATCCATATTTGCTATTATTTGATCCTTCATACCATCCAACTTAGCCTCCATTTCTACTTTTAAACCATCTATTTCATCTTCAATTGCTCTTCGTAAGATCGAAATTTGTTGCACTTGGTACCGTAATTTTGATATCTCATCCTGCAATTCTTCCTCTTCATGCGTCATAGTATAGATTTCTGAGGGATTGATGGGTGTTGAATTATTTTTAGGAGGCATTTCAAAACCAAATACAGATATCTATTCTAAAATATGCCCTTGGAATCAATTCAAATTGATTCTTCAAACAAGACTTATGCAATTCGGAAAAAAAAATACACACCTTTTTCTTGCTTTTGAGGAGATCGATATTGAAATTGGATTATCTCTATTATTGCAACACTTCAATATATGAATTTTTACACCAACGTAGCCCTCTGAATTATCTTTCGAATGCCACAGGTCTGACCTGATTTGGATTCTCCAAGACAAAGTTGTGTCCAATCTCCCACAATGACCTAATTATGGACTAGTTCAGTAGAGCGAACTTATACGACTTGCCATGTGTCACGGTTTTTTCCTTTGTCTCTAAAGTTGATATCCAAGAAACCAAAGTCTGTGTACTTGCGACCAATTTTTACGACACTCCAATCCAATGCCCAGAGAGAGAGTTATTGAACTTTTCCCACGACCACCTCTTTGAGATGAAATTCAGGAGCCTGAAAAAGCACTACCTTCCACAGATCATATCTCCAAAAATATTGCGAACCAAGATCTGAAATTTTTTGAAGAATTTCCTCAGGATTTCAGCTTCGTACCATACAAATTTCAGATTCTGAACCTTCGTAGAAAAAAATTTATAGCGAAAATGCCACGATGACCTGTTTAGGAGCTTGGAAAAAGACCTAACTTCCACAGATGATATCTCCAAAAATGTTACGAACCAAGCTCTGAAATTTTTAGACAATCTTCCTCAGGATTTTAGCTTCGCACCCTAAACATTTCAGCTTCTGAAACTTCGTAGAAAAAAAGTTATAGCGAAAATGCCACGATGACCTGTTTGGAGCAGCGAAACCCTAGAATCCCAAGCTCTGATACCAAATGTTGTGTAACCAGCTCCAAAAATAGAAGAAAGAGATAGGAACGCCTTAGAAATAAGCCGCTTCAAGGGGGCAACCTCCAATACATTACATAAATGAACAATTCTTGGATTATTCAAATGAACAAAACCTCCTTCTATATATAGGAGTCCATGGGGCCACAATATAATCCTAGTGGGGCTACAATGTAATCCTAGCCGACCTAACAATAATAATTTAAGGGCATAATAATAACAATATGGGGGTTACAGGGGTACAATAATAACAATAAGGGGGCCTACACTAACATAATAAGGGGCTACACTATTAATATAGGGACTTAACACTTACACTGCCCCTGCGCTGCCCTGACTGGGCCTGCGTCAGCCCTGCATGGCTCCTGCTGCCTCTGCGCTGTGCCTTGCTAGGCTCTGGCTGGACTGCGTGGCTCCTATTGCCCCTGCTGTTATGGCTGGCTGGAATGTTTATGCAGAAAAAGCATATGTAAGAAAGAAGGCATTGGCCAAAGGTATTGCATAACAGTTAGAAAAATTGAAGAAATGAAATGAAAATAGATCAATGTCCACAAATAACTGAAATAGCTCAATGGGACTAGAGAGTAAAAGCTTTGAAAACAACAATAAGTGCTTATAGCATCAGCTAAGAGAACATAGGAGACTAGTTCATGATGTTAAAATGTTGTATAATTGTTGGCACAGGAAAACTGTAGAATTGTTAGAGTAAATCTTTGCAGGTACCATTAGTTGGTGATCATCGATAATCATTTCATTTCATCAAATACCGTGATGAATGGCCCTTACAAGCTATTTTCGTAGACAAATGCCATAGAATCTATCTGATGGAAAAATATTCACACTATATTGAAGAAAACACCTACCAAATAAGGATGACATTTCAAATGGGGCAAGAAACAATAGAGAGATAGACATCGAAAAAGTTAAAATGCTAGGGCAAAAGGAAAGCAACTAGGTAGCATGGTAGAAAGCACAACAAAGAAAATTATAAAAATGGAAAACCCTACAAATTAGCACCCATCCAAACATCACACACAGGTGCCTTATGCACGTTCGTGCGGCCCGTTTCTCGTTTTCTCTGTTGTGCCTTCGTTCGGTAGCCCACCGTGTCATTTTGTTTGAGGGCGCCTGCCCAAACCCATTCGGGTAGGGTCATTTCGTTTGAGGGCGCCCGACGCCCAAACCCATTCGGGTAGGGTCGTTTCGGTTGAGGGCGCTCGCCCAAATGCATTCGGGTCGGGTTGTTTCGGTTGAGGGCACCCACCCAAACGCGTTTGGGTCGGGTCGTGTGAGGGAACCTAAGGAAATGCATTCGGGCGGGTCAGGTTGGATCGTGCCATGTGAGGGCGCCCAAGGAAATGTGTTCGGGTGGGTCGGGGTGGGTCGGGTCGGGTTGTGTGAGGGCACCTAGGAAAATCTCAAGTTAAATTTAAACCAGCCAAACAAAAACTCTAATAATTCATGAAAATCATGTAAACAATTATTGAAATATCAAACTTGACAGTAGACGAATAAGGGTTTAGTTAGTTTTATGAGGATCATGTTGGAAATTATGTTGTTAATTTACATAGAACACCATTTTTTTGTATAATATTTTTAGTTTCTATTTTTTTATCTTTATCTTCACGATTCTAATATGTTAAGTTTTTTGTTTTATACCACATAAATTTAAATTATATAAATTTATACATTTATAAAGAGTTATAATAGAAGCATCATAGTTCAATAAAATATAAAAGTTAAATAGTTGGGGTGGCGAGAGGGGGAGGGGGAGAGATTCTCCTAAATCCCGATGGAATATGAAAAATAAATTACTTATGGGGGCTAGTCCAAAGAATTAACAATCTCACATAAATGTATGGGCTTCTTCTAGGTCTCCAATTGGCTAATGATCGATATGTCTCTAGGTTAGTGATCTTGGGGGTTCCCTTATCACTATTCAACACCTTCAAAAAGGTTTTCTCTTGAAGAAAAACAATTTATCCCTCCTCCTTAGAAAAATCAATAGTACCCTAAAATCATTCCCTCAAAAGGCTTATTGCCACATTTTAAAAAGCCAAAACAAAGAGGTGGATACACAAACGAATCAAGCCTTCCTTCTTGAAGTAAGCGGGTTAGTATGAGATCAATGACATGTCAGGTTGGAAAGATATTCCATGATTAATTCCACTCAATATAATTGTCCCTCTCTCTTGTTTTGATAGTTGGATATATGCACCATAAGAATTATTTTTTGAAGATTTCCAAAGACAACCTCCTTTCTATGCCCCCATTGTCGCCTCCTATATATGCACATATTCGCATCACGCATAACATTTGGCGTCAGGATCTCGTCATTAAGGTTAAGGTGGTGGTTTGTGGGAGTGTTGGCCACGCACCCATTTACCCCTCACATGTGGAGTCTTATGAAGTTGGACAACCCTTAATTGATCCCTCCTTTGCCTTCATACCAAGTTCATTGATGGATACAGGGTGGGCAGAGTTAATGAATTTCGTGGTTGATTCGATCCCTCGGCATGGGATTTCACTAGTCTAAAGGTGGAATTCATGGTTGGTGTTACTATGATAACGCAGAAAGTATCAGTTCAAGGGTGTGCCCTCGAGAGTCAAGACAACCCTTCTGCTAGTTGATGGGCTCTCCACACCTTTGTAAACTCCATCGATGCTAAGAATTCTTTCAATTTTATGTGTCTCTTTCTCGGTGTCGTGAATGTTGTCTCGCTCGTCTCATTCAAAGCGAAAACATGGGGAATTCTCTTGTCTTTTCTTGGCTCAGTTTCCTCCTATGCAGTAAGAAGTTGGGAATATTTCCCCTCCAAGTTGTAAATGGATTTTTGTAAATCTCAAGAAGTCAAGTTGGAATTTTTTCCAGTGGGTGTTGAATTTTTAATCTTCGAATTTCAAGCTTATTCACCACCCTGTATGAAAAAACTATAGTTATAGATTACATACCCTTTCCCGGGCCAACATTATATAAGTCTACTTCACTAGGATAAACATTCACTAAGGCTTCACGTATGAAATATCCACCAAATTTGTCACTGAATCAATGTAGTCCCTAATACTGCATGTACCTTCAAGAGTATTGTGACCGCATGGGTGCCCTATGCATGTTCGTCTGGCCCATTTTTTAATTTCTCCCTTGTGCCTTCGTTCGGTTGTGCGCGCTGTGTGAGGGCACCCACCCAAACACATTCGGGTTGGGTCATTTCGTTTGAGGGTGGCCGTATCAAATTTACTAAGTTGTGACCGCAAGGGTGCCTTGTTCACATTCGTGAGGCTCGTTTTCCATTTTCTCCACTGTGCCTTCGTTCGGTCAGGCACACTGTGTGAGCGTGCCTTCCCAAACGCGTTTGGGTCGGGTCAGATCATTTCGTTTGAGGGCGGCCGTATCAAATTTGCTAAGTTGTGACTGCACGGGTGCCTTGTGCACATTCGTATGGCTCGTTTGCCATTTTCCCCCTTGTGCCTTCGTTCGGTTGGGCACGCTGTGTGAGGGCGCCCGCCCAAACGCATTCGGGTCAGGTCGTTTCGTTTGAGGGAAGCTGTATCAAATTTCCTAAGTTATGACTACATGGGTGCCTTGTGCACATTCGTGCGGTTTGTTTTCTTTTTGCTCCCTTGTGCCTTTGTTTAGTCGGGCGTGCCATATTGTGAGGGTGCCCGCCGAAACACATTCGAGTTGGGTCGGGTCATTTCGTTTGAGGGTGGCCGTATCAAATTTACTAAGTTGTGATCACACGGGTGCATTTTGCACGATCGTGCGGCCTATTTTCCGTTTTCTCCCTTGTGCCTTCGTTCGGTCATGCACACCATGTTGCGCCATGTGAGGACACCCGCCCAAACGCGTTCGGGTTGGGTCGTTTTGTTTGAGGGCAGTCGTATCAAATTTACTAAGTTGTGACTGAATGGGTGCCTTGTGCACGTTCGTGCGACCCGTTTTTCATTTTCTCCCTTGTGCCTTCATTCGGTTGGGCGTGCCGTGTCGTTTCATTTGAGGGCGCCTACCCAAACTCATTCAGGTCGGGCCGTTTCTGTTGAGTGAGCCCACCCAAACGTGTTCGGGTCAAGACCCCTAAGCCCCTAATACCTAATCCCTTAACTACTAACTCATTATTCGACCCCCAACCCCTAAATGCACCAAAATCCCCTAACCCCTAACCCCCATTCCCCTAAGCCCTCCAAATTCAAAGAATTAGCTTTGAAGAAGCAATTGTTTTCTACAATATGGTTTGTAAGCTATTTAAATAGAGGTATCTTCTCTAGAGTTCTTTTTCAGATCCACAGTTTCATTTACTAATTTTTGAACAAGGCGTATGACACTCTTCATGTCTATGGGATTTTTATCTTGAAGCTCATTATCTATACGAGTATTTTCTGCTTCAAGGGTTTCATGACGGAGAAAATCGCAATACAGGGTTTAGGGCCAATTATTGTGTTATTGTTGCTTCAAGGGTTTGATGAACATACCCCAAGTCGTTCATTTCCTTGCTACTTATCAGGTTCTTACTTCTGTCTAATTCACTATATACTCAGATCATGAATGTGAGAAGTTTGTTTGTGGATTATATTATTATTGTATCAACAGTGTAATTATTTATGTGTTGTTATATCTTTCTAGTAAAAAACCTCATCTTTAGAAATATTTTCTTGTCATTTTCAAAATTGATTGCTTCATTGAGAACAACATGCAACTTGTTTAATACTTTATTGAAGCTAAGAGCTCCATCTTTGGGGCAAGTTGCTTTTCGGCTAACTCCACTGCTTTTGATCTCAATTTTGCCAATTGCTTCCTTCTCTCATATGATACCTAAGCCTTTGGCTTTCTCTTCCCTTCTAATTTTGTAATAGTGTCATAGTTATGCCAGCCAACTTCTTTGGAAAGCCTTCCTAGCAGACAATACTTGTGACTTGGCTGAAGCCTCAACACTTTCAGAGCATCTGGAATGACCATTCCCTTCTTCCAATCACATGGTGGGGGAACCCCTTCAAAAAGGCCTTAGCCTAGAAAGTGTTGCAGCACCATGCTTGGTTTTGTGTGGAATCATTCCTCTAATTGTCCAGTAGTCAAATCCTTCTCTTACTTTATTGTCATTTGCCCATACCTAAGCAATGAGAGCACAAGAACACCTATTTCTATAAAAGCACTTATAACTTCTCTTACTTTATTGTCATTTTCCCATAACTAACCAATGAGAACATAAGAAAACCTATTTATATAAAAGCACCTATAATACTTTTGTGGGTTTCACTAATATCCCTTTAGTTACTGTGTGCACAGTAGCCTAGATCCTAAAGTGATTCCCGTACAATGATAATCCACTAGGTGTATTTGTTCTTAAAAAATTATGCATGGATAGATGTCCCATTTATGGCCAAGTTCCACCAAAATGGTTCCCCCTACCTACCTAGTAACTACATTACATTTATTTCATGACAAGACTACCCTACAACCCACCAAATTTCTATCATATCCTTGTCGTCAACAACAATTTGTTGTTCAAGATATAGCTAAGTTGGAACAAACTTAGCTCTAGAGCTTAGGATATTTTTCCACCTCTAATGTTTATAAACCAATAGATATAAAATTTCTAAAGCATGTGGGAGCCCTTTAAGTATCACCTTTCCTATATTGAATCTGTCTTAAAAATCATGGAAAATGTTCATAGATGAGTTATCCTTACTAAACCAAAAAATTTCATTGAAAATAATAATTCATACCATAACATTACAACTTCCATTTTAACCACATAAAACTTATTTTTAAGTTACCACAATTCATCTTTAATATCACATAATTAGATTAAAAAATCAAACAAAATCTCTAGTTTATGAAATAAAAAATCAACAATTTTATATAATTAATAATTTAAATAAATATCTTAGATCTAACCTCATTAATAATTATTTATAATAAAAAATACACTTATTTATCCAAACCCCTTATTAACCCCAAAAAAATCTCACACATTTTATTTAATGAAATTTGAATGGTCATAAATTTTATGATGAAATTGATAATTATAATAATCCAAAAACAAAATCTCATAAACTTTATTCTGTTCTACGGCAATCACAAACTTATTTTATTGTATAAATCTTATTTTTCCTTCTTTTCGGAAATGTATAAGGTCTTTTTGGCTTAATGCATGTATAAACTCTCATATAAAACCATTTTTTCAAGTCACCATTGGCCGAGATGTGAAACACATTAAAGGTTTTGTTTGGGCAAGTATTACGCGTATTTCATTTCACAATGTTAAACATTTTCAAATACCAAAACTTTTAATTTCCCTCTCTCATTTCCCTCCGGTTTCCCTCAGGTTACATGATTTGTCCAGCGAAGGAGGGAGGATGCGGCCATACTCTCGCCGGTTTTGAGGGTTGCATGGTTTGTCCAGGGAAAGAGGGAGGATACGGCCATACTGCCACGGGTTTTGAGGGTTGGATGGTTTTTCCAGAGGAGGGAGGATGCGGCCCTGAACCAACTGAACCAACTTATCAATGTGCGCAGAAGGAAGGCTAAGAGCGATGGATTTGCAAAAGCAATGTATGGAAGGCTAAGAGCTACGAATGTTTGGTGCTTGACAATGAGGCTCATTTGCTTCGGGACTCTTAAGCTCACCACACCTAGCTTTGGTGACTTGAACCACCTGATCTCTGCAACCATGAGTAGAGTTACCTGTTGTCTAAGTTTCCTGGTCAGTTGAACTCAGATCTGAGAAAACTTGCAGTGAATCTGATCCGCTTTCCCCGTCTTCATTTCTTTATGGTGGGATTTGCCCCATTGCCCTCCCGTGGATCCCGTTTGTGCTTATGAGATCTCACCTTTGTGTTTCTAGTGCAAGGGTGTCCGATTAACAATAATAAAAAAGGAAGGCAGTGGAGGTTACAAAGTTCTAAGTTTGAGTCCATAGATTGTGAAGCCATCCACTTGCTCCACAACACGGAAGGAATTCCAGTAGTAATCGGCTCCATCACAGGTCAATCTGCGAATTTCGCACTTTATTTATTGTTGCTTTTGTATTTTAGTTCTATTTTTCAACATGTCGATACGATAATTTACAGATTCTTTCTTTTCCGTTGAAATCTACTAATTATATCTCGAATCAAAGCAGATCGATTAAACTTTTGAAGACCCATGTTCTATTTGCTCTAGTTTTTAGGGTTTCACGAGTTAGACTGTTAACATATTGCTGTAGTTGTATGCATTAGGGTTTAGGGATTAGCTTCAGTATGTGTTGTTAAAGTTTTCTTTCTACCAATAAGGCCTTGTTATGGTATGAGTTATCGAGACTATTTTTATTTTTACCTGGTTTGCAATAATTGACAGTTCCAGGGTTTTAACACTCATATCTGGCATGGCCATGATTTTTACTTTCCAATTTAAAAAAAAACTTTTGTTCATGACTTTCTTATTTTGTGCATCCCGTAAATAATTAGCTTTGAGGAAATTTGTGTACCTTTTCTTCTCTCTGCACATTATTTTCCCCAGATTCCATCCCACATTATCTACTGCCAGCCATGTCAAGAGAATGTGGAGCATAAATGTCGCTATAGACAAATATACAAGAGGGGAAACTATGTTCTGAGCCTGCAAAAATGAGTACTATCACCTCTAATTTTTATGGATCCGTATTTGTGAGGAATTAAGAATTGGACATAGCCCTGATACGACATGTGCCAAATATATTAAAAACTCAGAAATACTAAAAAAGATAGTATTGAGGTTGTAATGTGGAGAATCTTTACGTCGAATTGTGAATGAGCAAAATTTTATCATATGCAGAAAACTAAGATGGCCATTGAGAAAAATTTTATCATATGCAGAAAACTAATAAGGGGCAATTTGATGCCGTGATGGCTCTCTCTTTTGTTTTTTTATTTACAATTTATGCTTGAAATTGCTCTAATTTTGAAGATCTTCAACCCATTTAGGTGTGTGCTTCCAAAAATATCGATATGCACACAATCTGCATTAGTTAGTGGCTTTAAAAAGAATCAACATCCAAAAATAGGAGGTCGAGGGTATATTTTGGCAATGGTTTTGTCTCCTGGGAGAGAGAGCAGAGAGCTTGATGAAAATTTGTTGGATTAGTTCTCTGCCATTATGTGAGATTGTGTGTTGTAAGTAACGTAGTATCACCTATGTGGTTTCATACTTTCATAAGTAACGTAGTATCACCTATCGCCTCAATAGCCATAAGAAACTTGATCAATTTTAGGCCACCTATCTTGCATGAGAGTCTTATCTTATCACTCTTTGAAAAGGGCTTCATCTATAGCAATAGCATCCATATATTAAAGGCATGGAAGACTGTCATAGGAGCATCAACATTTTGGAATCAAACGGAAGAGAATTGACAAAAAGATAAGGGAAGATAAGGGTTAGATGAGTGGCATACATATTCAATAATTAGTGGCACATTATATGGGCACTGTCACGTTTCATTTTTTTTAATTATTATGTGACTTTATAATAAGTTCTCTCAGTTATGAAATCTTCAAAACCTTTACCAATTGTGAAATAATTTTTCTTTAACTCGAAAATTATGAAAGTCTAATTCAAATATAGAATCGAAGAGATGACATTACAATGGATTCTTTCACGCAAACATTAAGCTCCCGTAGTGAGGAAGCACACGAAACTAAGAGATGAATTTTTTCACAATTATACTATATCTTCTTGTATATTATAAATTATATTATACATTTGTTGAATTTGACACATGATACACTTATTTGGGATTTCGTGGTCATGGCCTCGTAATTTTTCTTTTCTGCTACTCATTTCATTAAAAGTTAAATATGAGGTGCGATTGAATTTTATTTTCCACTGCAAGTTTTATTTGTCTGGTAAAAAAACTTAGGTTATAATAATTCATTAGAATTTTCATTTTATTGAAGAATTTTTCCTTTTTCTACCTATTTCATTGAAAGTGAAAGTTCAATATGAGGTGCAGTTGAATTTTATTTTCCATTTCAAGTTTCAATTGTCTTGTAAAAAAATTTGATAACATTTTATTTTATTATGTGACTTAATAATAAGTTCTATCAGTTATGAAATCTTCAAAACCTTGAGGCGGCCAACTTGTGGTTGCTGTTAAATCTTTACAGCCTTTCATTCAAAGATCTGTTGGCGGGTTACTGCTTTAACGAAGTACAAATTTGCAATAAAACCTTATTATTGAAATATATATATACACGTTTCATTTTTTTTTAAAATATTTTTAGCCTTGCATTGGAAGACTGATGTTTCATAAGCGTCGGAAGACTGACACTCTAAACGTCGAAAGAGCGACAATTATTTTTTAAAATATTTTTTTACTGTTTTGTCAGAAGAGTGACATTTCCTAAGTGTCGGAAGATTGATGTTTCCTAAGTGTCGGAAGACTGACGCTTTCAACGTCGGAAGAGCGACGTCTCTTTTTTTAAATATTTTTACTGTTTCGTTGGAAAAGCGACGTCTCATAAACGTTGGAAGTGCAATGCCTTAAACGACGGAAGAAGAAACGTCAAAATTGCGACAGTTGCGTGGAAAAATGATAAATGTCGGAAGACCGACACTTTAGATGTCAGAAGACCGATGCTTTGGAGAACGTCGGAAGACTGACGCTTTGGAGAACGTGAGAAGACCGATGGATTGGAAAATGTCGGAAGAGCGATGGTTTGGAAAATGTCAGAAGAGAGACATTTGTTTGGAAACGTCAGAAAAAGTGTCGCTCTTCCGACACTTTATTAAAGTGTCGGAATTGCGACGTAATGGATAACCACGTTTTTCCTGGCCTCAAACTGTCACTCTTGCGACGCCTATGTGTCGGAATAGCAACGAAGTGGCCGTCGGAAATTAGGGCACACAAAATCAACATGAGCACACAAAATCCCTTGACATGTGAACTCTTGCATTGAGGGAGTGGATATGTAGGTGTGAGAGTCCTTAAGGTGACACATTACCTTGGATATGCATTTTCCTTAAGGAGACACATGACCTAGGAGATGCATTGCAGCTTAGGACCTTTGGAGGATTGTTGGACCTTGGGGAGTAGTGATCATGCCATGGAGGGCTTGCTTATTAATCAATGTCACCTTTGATGCTGACACATGTAACGTAAAGTATAGTGCTTCACATGGGTGGACCTACTTGTGTCTTGAAAGTTTGCTTCTAGTGGACTAGGTCCACTAAAGCCCCTTTACCTCTCATATAAAAAGAGGAAGGAGTGAGTTGTTATTATAGTCGATCATTCACTTGTGCATATTCCTTTCAAGCTTGGGTTAGGGATGTAAGAGCAGTGCTACTCTCTCTCTCTCTCGGTGACAATATATCTGAGTTGATGTATATGTTGGTGACAATATATCTCAGTTGTGCTTTGCTCTATCTTCCTTACAATGATTCCTTGAAAGATAAACAAACTGGTGAACATAAGTAACTAATTTGAACTGTAGCAAAAAATATGGTTTGAATTTGCTATTAATTGAGGTTCTAATACCAATGATGTGAGCCAACCCAGAATTCTGCTATTATAACTGAAATTTGAAATCCAAAAATTTCAGAACTAGATTTGAAATATAAAAAATAAAGTAGACCAAAAAACCAAACAGTTACAAGTCGAGCGGTAGTCATGAAACTACTTAAGTCCTCCACTCGAATCTTGTATCTTTATTTGCATATGTTTTAGAGAGAAACCATCATTTTTTTTCTCCAGGGACTTTATTGGCTCAAAAACCTGTTGACGTTTACAGTCAAGCTCAACGATAGTGAAACAAGCCATTCTCCATGAACATTTTCTGTTTTTTGGGACTAGGTGCTCTTTTATGAAACAAATCTAACAGTGTTTTCAATAACATTGTATAGTCATGTTTCATGATAGTTTCCTACTTTCTTTAAGCAATAGGCACTTGTTTAGGAAACAACTGGATGGACAACAGTTAATGGAATTCTTTCTAGTTGCTCCAATTTGCTTGATGATAGGAAAGAGAAATGAAGCTTGGAAAGAATTTTAGAATATTTCCTTGACTAAATGGAGTTGTTGACCAATGCACATAGTGGATCAACATGTTGCAGCAGAAAAATCTAGAAGATTCCCTACAAATAGTGCACATAGTGGGTGATCATGTTGGATAAAATATAAATATTCTTGAAATAATAATAGCATGAATTTTACATTAATGGACTTGGACGTTGGAGGTGGTTTACCGTTTGCTACTAGACCTTGTTTGGTTGTTTGAAAGACATTCTTCCTCAAAGTGTTGGATTAGTATGGAGCTTGGTGACTTCATGTTGTTGATGCATGAAGGGAGTTTGTGTGCTTGGAGTAGAGTTGGGTATTTCACCATGACAAAAACATCCCGAAATCAACATGAGCACACAAAATCCCTTGACATGTGAACTCTTGGGTTGAGGGAGTGGATATGTAGGTGTGGGAGTCCTTAAAGTGACACAACACCTTGGATATGCATTTTCCTTAAGGAGACACATGACTTAGGAGATGCATTGGAGCTTGGGACCTTTGGAGGATTGTTGGCCTTGGGGAGTAGTGCTCATGCCATGGAGGGCTTGCTTGTTAATCACTGTCACCTTTGATGCTGACACATGTCATGTAGAGTAGAGTGCTTCACATGGGTGGACCTAAATGTGTCTTTCAAGTTTGCTTGTAGTGGACTAGGTCCACTTGTTATTGTAAAGCCCCTTTACCTCTCATATAAATACAGGAAGGAGTGAGTTGTTATCATAGTCGATCATGCACTTGTGCATATTTGTTGTGTGATACTTGAATTTCATAAATCTTGATTGCTTTTTCGTTATCTATATCAATATATAAGAACAGGTTCATGGATTGTTCATATTTCTCAAACTGTGGAGTTGTTCCTTTCCTATTGCATGTTCTTTTATATTGTTATGCTGTGATTCAAATTTCTAGTTGTGCTTTCCAGTTATTCTCCTACATAGTACATGCTTTGATATATTATATCAAAAGTCTTACCAATATGATAACATTGATTGTTGTGTGTGGACATTTTTGTTCAGGATGGTCCATTACAGAATCAAGATGAGGAGCTGGATCATGCAATTTCACTTTCCCTTTCTGAAGAACTAACCAAACTAGATTGTATATGATGGAAACTTTATTTTTTTACAGTTATTTTTAGTTTAATTATATCATTTAGCTCGATACTTTTCATATATTCAACTAAACTTCTATTGCTTAACAAGACTTTGTCATTTCCATGTCTTAGTGAAACTGTTTATGGTTTGATACTCATACAACCTTTATCAAGTTACATGCACCCTCATTAGAAAAAAACAAGAGAATTTTGCTCGCCATGACTATCTTTTTTTGTCATTGTTGACTTAAGAAAGTATTTTAGCTAAGAAACTAGTTTCAAGGTTATGGCATAACTTTTCATATAAATTGAACAGAAGTTATATCCAAAATGTTAACTTGTAAACTACTTAACTGGTTTTAGGCTTTCCATTTAAAATCTACTTCAGTTTGAACTTTGAACGAGTTGTTCCATAGACTTGAATATTAAGATATTTTGGTGTAAGGATTAAAAATTAGCCCATAAGGCCTCTCAGTTATTCTTTTATTTTATCTGAATATAAAATTTACTATTAAATTAGAACCACTTGGCACAAATACGTCATAGATCAAGATCATACTTTGTAGAGTGTTGTAGAATAAAAATAGGAGCAAGGACACTGAATTATTTTAGTTTTCCTGGTTCTTGTTCCTTTGGTGTATCTTTGCACCTTTAGGGGCAATTACTAGTTTAAAGTCTAATTCTTTAAAGGGTGGTAGCTCAATGGAAGAGCACCTGCTTGTAAAGCAGGAGGTTGGTGGTTCGATTCCATCGTGCCTTGATATTCATAGGGAATGACGAAGATCAGTTTTTGGTGACGGATGCTTTTTTGACAATCACCAATGAGCTTATGGTCACCAATGAGCTTATGGTGACATTTTTCGACCGTCACCAAAATATGAGTGGGGAAGGTCAATGAACGCCACCATATATATGCATCAATAGTGACGACCATTAAAGGTCTGTCACTATAAATCGTTTTTGTTGATATGAAATGGTGAGGGTCACTGTTTGTCATTATAGTCATTATTCATGATGGACCTTGATGCCACCAATGAGTTTATGGTGACGGTCAATGAACGTCACCATATATATGCACCAATAGTGACAGCCATGAAAGTTCCATCACAAAAAATCGTTGTTGTTCATATGAAATGGTGACAGTCACTATCCGTCATTATAATCAATATTTGTGATGGACCTTGAATGTCACCACAATACATACTTTCGGCGACGCCACCTTTGGTGACGCACAATTTTTTGGTGACGGAGGCTATTGTCCGTCACCATTGCTCATATGAAATGGTGACGATCACTATCCGTCACTATAAATCATTATTGGTGACGGACCTTGAATGTCACCACAACACATATTTTCGGTGACGCCACCTTTGGTGATGCTCAGTTTTTTGGTGACGGAGACTATTGTCCGTCACCATTGCTCATATGAAATGGTGACGGTCACTATCCGTCACTATAAATCATTATTGGTGACAGACCTTGAATGTCACCACAACACCTATACTTTTGGCGACGCCACCTTTGGTGACGTTCAATTTTTGGTGACGAAGGCTCTTTTGACCCTCACCAATGAGCTTATGGTGACCATTTTCGCCCCTCACCAATGTGCTTTTTTCTTGTAGTGGATGTGTTTGATCATGACACTAATACATATTAAGAAAATTTTGTATGCTTTTTTGTCTTTCTTGCGATGACCATTCATCACTATAAGGACAAAAAAAGAGAATTCACAAAATGTCAAACATTTTCCAGTCGTATTTTCGACTTCTCCTTGATCGTCGTAAGTTCGACAGAAAACGTCGTCGCAATTTTTAGGGCCGAGGTTTCAAGGGAAATCATCGTCACATCTCATTTGAAGACAATCTATTTGGGTTGTCAAAATTGTGACATTCAAGGCGTAGGAATTGTGATGTTTGGCGTGTTAATTGTGACGTGTTTTGGGGCGGAAATTGTAATGTCAGGCATGGGAATTGCAACGTCCAAGGTGTAGGAATTGCGACATTGTGGGCGTAGGAATTAAAGTGTTGTGGGCATAGGAATTGTGACATTATGGGCGTAGGAAGTACAATGTTGTGGGTGTAGGAATTGTGACATTGTGGGCATAGGAATTGTTGTGTTATGGGCGTAGGAATTGTGATGTTAGGTGTGGGAATTACGACGTGTTTTGGGATAGGAATTATGACATCGGGCGTGGGAATTGTAATTTTGATGGTGTAGGAATTTCAACATAACACGTGGAAATTGTGACGTTTATCGCAAAATAGGTTTCAATTTTGACATACAGGTGAGAGAATTCAATGTTTATGCATGGTAATTACGACATTGAGGCGTAGGAATTGCGACGGTTAATGGTGGGAAGTGTGATTTTGATGCGTAGGAATAGTGATGACCGAGTTACTGTGACTGTTATATAAGTGTTGCAATACCGACAGAGATGGAAATTTAAAAAATAGAATAAATTCACCTCCCAAACATGCCACTTTAGTAGCATATGTCCTTAGAGTTGATTAAGGTTTCTTTTAATGATTACACAGGTATCTTCTGTAACTTTTAGAAGCATAGATAAATCAACTTTTTAAAATAAGAAACTAGCTGCATACACATATGTCAAAAAGAGAGAATAAAACTGAATACACCACGAGGAAACACACATACTAAGAACAACTAATATTTTGGAATCAACTTAATAGAGTTTATTGATCTTCTCAAAACAACTTGCACATTACAAAAATATATTTCAAAAATCTCCGAGCCTTGAAAATTCGAACACCCTTATGTGGTTCTAGAGTTTTTTTTTCAATTATTACATTGAAAATAGTTATTAAATAAATATCAAAACTTCCCTAGCTATTTTAACTATTTTAAAATAAAAGATTTCAAAATTTACAAAACAAACTCTCTCATGGTCAAGAGGTAATATGACTAGTGGAACTCTGACTTTGAGAAGGAGCTCCTGGTTCCATAATTAGAACTTGAATAGGTGTAACTAACCTTTCAAATTTTTTCCAGATGGATGGCTCTAGAAGCATGCACAGGATCATATTCTGAAATGTAACCTTCAAATTTGTCAACTTCGTGTAGTTAGGCTTGGTAACAAACAATGTCCTCACTTGCCATAAAATTTGAAAATCTCTCTATAAGTGATTCACTATAGTTCTTGGTTTTAGCAATGTAGTCTTCTCATAGGTATTGCCTAACTTGAACTTGGGTGCTACTAGTCATTTTTCATACAAACCCCATGAGAACAAATTTCCTTCTTGATCCAAACAATTAGTTAAGCCAATTGTGGTTTTCTGGTTCAAATTTAGAATTATACAAGGAAACTGGCCTCCAGACCTCATTTAACCTCTTCTCTGCATGAATTCAAAAGATAGTTTTCTCAATTATCTTATTCTTTTCCAAATCACTGCAACTCTATCAACTGTATCTAAGACTCTTAATTCTGTTACAGACTTTTCATTGAGAAATCTAATTATTTTCTTAGCTTTTGGTATTTCTTCGTGGATTTTCTCATTACATGTAGAAATGGCCATTTAAGATCCTGTGATCATCACTTTCTATTATGCAATTATGTGGAAACATTCCCATATAGCACGAATTTACTAAATAATATTGTCCCAAATGGCTTGTATATCTTCTATTAGGGGCATGTTACCCTTCAACCTAGTCTTTAACTCTTTAATTTCATCTTGTGGTTCTTTGTACTTATTTGTCCAATGAGTGTTGTTTTCATTGGCCATATTTAACTCTATTTCATTTGCTTTCAGTTGTTCTCTAATCAAATATAGATCATCCTGAGTTTTCTTCAATTCACCTTTTGAAATTTAAAGCCTAGTCATCACTGTTGTCAACTTCTCTACAAGGTCCTCTGATTTAGCCAAAACAACAATAATGAAAACATGGTTATCTATGGACTATTGTAGATTTTGTACTTGTTGTTGCAAAATAACAATCTCCTTATTTATTTCAACTAGCTCCCATGTTAAGATTACTTTTTATTTCTCCACTTGAGTCAATTGAGTTGTTTGGGCATGTTCTGTAGTAGGCATCTTCAATTTCTTTCTTAGCAATTTTACTTTAGATTCTGTATTTTGTAACAAGGTTTGGATAACTTCCCCGTCCTCAGTATTTATTCCAAATTTTTATAATGAGCTTCTTAAATTCTTCATTTTGGATATATAAAGCCCTGGAATTTTCTTTTTCATGTTTAAGCTGGTTTGAGACTTTACATAGAGTTTCTTTGCTTCGTTAATTGCCAAATATTTGTTTCCCACAGCACTATACAACATCTGTCATTTTTTCTTGCATAAATTAATATTATTGGGAAAAGGAATGTCTGAATCATTTAAAAATAGGTCCAAAGTTTTGAAATTAGGTTGTGAAGGAAAAAATTGAGCATTTGGGTGAGTGAGAGACAATTTTAACTCGTTTCTTTTGCGATCCATGGCAGAATTAAGTCTAGTATGATAAGTTGGGATTGCTTGAGTCTCCAACTAAGCTGTCATGTTGCTCCTTATTCTATAATTCTTTTCCTCAATTTATTGATAGTTTTTTTGTAACACATCTATTGTGGAGAGATTTTCTTAAATGTACAATGTATTCACAACAGCAGAAATTGAGGAGGAAGCGGGGTACTTTAAATCTCCCAATTGAATTCGAAAACCTAGTTGGTTAGAAAGCCTTTCAATCAACTGAAATAGTATCTCTGTTTATTTTTCTCCTTGCTATAACTTTCTTTTCTTTTATGATTGCAAAATTTCCATGTCAATATCCATTTTCTCAGGTGCACTTCTTTTTAGATTTCTCTCCTTTGGTATTAGAGTTTCTGAATCCATTTTTTGTTGCTTTTCATCAACTTCTTTATTGGCCATATTTTCAAGCTCTCGCTTGGCTTCATGAATGTAAGGTGCACAAGTTATTTCCACTCTTCTGTTAGAGACTACCTAATGGGGGTCATACCTCCCTTTTTCTCCCTGCTCAAAGCCCAACTCCTTCATCATCCTTTCAACCTATGGTAGAGCTTTCCTATTATTCATAATGAAAGGGCCAACATTAATGTTGACCATCGTTGACCATTTTCAACAATGGTTAATCATGGTTGATGTTACAATAATGTTACAAAAGCATTAATTATTGAAATGGCTTAATGAGGTTGACCATGGTTGATGAAATTGACCATAGTTGAAGAGAGTCAATTATGTTGGTTAAGGAAGACCATGGATAACCTCAATCAGAAATAATTGACAATGATTACCATGGTTAGTGTCAATTTACCATGATTAACAATGATTACCACAGTTGACCAGGGATTAAAGAGAAGATTATGGTTGACCTCTGTTTACATTCAAAGGACATTTCTTGGAGGTATGTGATACATTTTTTGGATGTTTTTGGGCTTCATTTTTTTTGAAAGTATGGATTTGGGCTTAATTTTTATTGTTTTTTAAGGTATGGATTTGGGCTTAATTTTCATTGTTTTTAGAGGTTTTGGGCTTAATTTTCAAAGGAAACTTTTCATGCTTAATTTCGAAAGGAATCTTTTTAGGCTTAATATACAAAGGACATTTTTTGGAAGTAATTTTTAAAGTGATATTTTTTTAGAGGCTTTTTTGAAGTATTTTTTAAAGTGGCATTTTTTAAGAAGTTGGAATTAATTTTCAATGGACATTTTTTTGAGGTATTTTTTGAAGTGACATTTTTTTAGAGTACATGTTTTGGGTTGAAGTAAATATTTCATAATAATTTTTTAAAACAAGTTTTTGTCTAACTTTTTAAATGAAATTTTTTTGTAGGACTTGGAAGGAAATATTTTGAGCTTCGTTTCATTTTTATAAGACATTTTTTTCTTGGATTTTTTAAAGTAAGTGTTTTGGATTGAAGTACGTATTTTTTGCAAAAATTTTAAAATGAGTTTTTTTTTTTTTTAAATTAAATATTTTGTGATTTTTTTTAAATTGAGTTTTTGTCTAAATTTTGAAGGAAATTTTTTTAACTTCATACTCTATTATCATGGGAAATCGAAGGAATTGTAAGAGAAAATATGATTGAAAAAGAGACCCTGAGGAATGTAGAGAAGAGATGAGATAATCTCGCAAAAGAAAGAGAGAAGCACTCTCAAATATTGAAGGGGAAAATCAACCTCAACAAAAAGTTGAAGCAGGTATGTAAATGTAAATATTATGAATTTGATATATTTAAAATTTTCCTAGTGTAAAATGTGAAGCTTAATTTTTATTTGATGAACTAATTTGTAAAATATTTTGCAATGTAAACAAAGAGAGATATTCCTCAAAACATTGATGATGAGATACAAAATTTTGAAAGAGAAAGTGAAAGAGATATTGAACCAATGATTGAAGATGGTGAAAATGTTGATAGAAATTCAAGTGAAGAAATTGAATCACAAGGTAGGTATATATATATATATATATATATATATATATATATATATATATATATATATATATATATATTGAACACATGCACGTATTATTGAAATTATACATATATTTATTAATTAAATTATTTATTGAATATGTAAACTTATTATGTACTATTAATTCAAATATGTATAGATAAAATCAATGTCGATGATGAGGTGTTAGAAAATGTTGACACTCACACATATGGTGATAAAATAGCTAACCATTATATATGAAATCGTGTTAACCACATTTTTGATACGTACTTCATAAAGGAAAATGTGACAATTCAAGCCCAAATGTTGAACGATTTCCTATCATTAATGAAATTAAAAGAAGCTACGAATTTATTAGGTATTTGAAAATAAACCAAAGATAAAAAAAAATGAAGGAAAATGTGATACAAAATATAAATAGTGCTATAAATAAAATTAGAAGATCTAGACAAAAAAATGTTCCAGTTGTACGTAGAGAAATACATCTGGCAGTGGTTTCATCAAGTAGTAAAGAGAATCGTTTGGTGAAATCTATGGTACGAGCATTAGGAACCTCATGAAAAACTTTGCACAAACATCGAAAATTTCGGTTGCAAATAGATGTAAATGATGAACTCGCTTGTTGGAGAGATATTTGTAGGCAACCATACAAAGATAGACTTGGAGAACATGTTTAAAAAATAATATATGAATATTGGAAGAAAAATTTACGTGTTTCTCCAAATACAAGGGATGTGATGTGAAGAAGAATAGCATGAAATGAGTATGAAGAACATGAAAAAAATTTCTTGGAAACCACTCAGATAGAGATTTTCAACAAGGTCAAAGAAGAGAATCGTGAAATTCATGTGTCAATCAGTGCTTTTGTTCAACAAAAACCATGGTATGTAAAACCTATCACTGTATGCGACACTAGTTGTTGTCGTTATCATGTGGAATTTGAGTTATATTATGACACATTCCTTAATTTTGGTAGAACATTTTAGAAGGATTCACCTCCTCCTTCCACTATCCTTGATTTCATATCTCAAATTCTATGTGAAAGACAAAGTGATGATCTATTTTATGAAAATAAATGTGTTGGTGGTAAAAAATGCGATGATTGTGGAAATTTGACTCAATTTCAAAACAAATATCATGTTGATATAAATGATCAATCATTTTCCAACATGAAGGTGAAATGGAAGAGATATGAATATATTCATACATCAATTCAAGTTGCAAATAGTGCTAAAAGAATTGAATTACGAGAAGTAGAAATTTTTGTGATAGTCTTTTTGAGAAAGTTTGAGACAGAAATTTATAAATACACCAAGCATTCCCATAGAGATTGATGGCGAGACTTGCAATTCAAAAAATCCCATGAATTTTTCCACTAGGGACCATTTTGTCAGTAATTGATTTTTCAAAAAACTACACATTTATTCCACAAAAAGAAATTTAGAGTGAATACTATCATTTTGACCAAGTATCCATGCTCTTCCATATTCTATATAGACATGCTAATCAAAACATCAATCATATAGAAAGCACCAGTGAAAATTGACATGTTATTAAGGAATATCACTTTTATATCGGTGACGATCATATACATGATACATATTTTGTACAACATTGTTTTGGAAAGATTTATGTCTCCTTGAAAACTTGTGGAATAACATTCAATGAACATTGGATATGGTCAGATGGATGCGCAGGTCAATTAAAATCTACACAATCATTCTTTTGTTTGTGTTGTCTTCATAAGAAAACTTGCATTAAACATTGTTGGAATTTCTTCAAGACTGGTCATGGAAAAGGAGAACATGATGGTGCAGAGGCATGCATAAAACGAGCACTTTGAAGATATCAAATGAATCCCTCTGCAAGCCAACTTGTGGACACTAAAGAATTTGTTCAATGGTGCATCACTGCTCTAATACATGAGACTAACCGATCAAGGGAAGTGCAAAGGTACATTCATTTTAATTTTTATTGAATATATAAATTTAAACAATGTACATTTACCACAAATTGATTATCTCTGATTGATTATATTTGATTGTATTTTGATATCATATTTACATTCTTCTTCGAATTTTCCATATAAAGCTTTTTTTGGCATATTGAGATCGAAGAAGTAGATAGATCAATTGGAAATGACGTTGAAACAATAAAACAGACTCAAAAATTGCATTCAATTAAAACAAAGTTGTCCAGAAAAGTGTTGGCATTGGATAAAATAAAATATTCTTGTTTTTTTCATGTTTGCATAGACAACATAGAATCCAATGAAGTTTGTGAAAAAAAAATGAATGTAAAAGATTAGAAACATATAGAACTAAATACAAAGGGAAAAATGTCTGTTGCAATGTTTGAAGAAATGCAATCAAAGGAAACTACAATATCATCCTATGGTGATCAAGTTTCTGATCTTGCTAGAGAAGGTAACATTTGAATTGCTTTCAAATGATAAAGATCTAGAAATCAATTTAAATACATAAGTTTGTTAAGTTTGTTTTATAGTACGGGAGATGTTTATTTGGTAATTGCACCTGTTGACAACAACGAAAATTTGAAGTATTATTTTATGCGTTGGATTGAATGAAAAATGAAATTATTATAAAACTATAATGATCACGGGTTTCCATATGAAATAGGATCTATTATACTGAAAGGATATTTTTTCAGACAAACTAATCAAAGTGGGGATTTTGTTTACTTTGAAGACTATGAACTGATGATGTCATAAGTTGTCAATATAATCACTTGGTGTGTGCAGCATGCATAAAGTTGATAGAGGTTCAATCGAAAAGAAAAAATGAAAATTAAGTAATGGAAAATGTAATCTAGATCATGAACAAATCATTGAAGATGACATTCCATTGGAATTTTTTGATTGAGCGCTTAATATCTTCTCTTGGATTCATGTTTTAGAACTTAAAATTCTAAACTAAAAGTGGAGTTGCCTTGTTATGTTATGCATGCGAGTGTTTATGCGAGTGTTTGCACATGTACAATTTTTGGTACATGTACACTAGTGTCTGTTGGACATTAGGTTCAACGCTCCTCGTGTGTTTCGTGACATGGACTAACCGCCTCTCGTGGATGCTAACTCTGGCAATTGTAGCGGAGACTAACGCCTACGGGTTTTGGTCTAATGGCGATCGTGATTCCAACAAGTGGTCTCAGAGTGAAGGTCTCGGGGTCAAACTCACCGGCTCGCGTTAGGGGAGATTGTTGGACATTGGGTTGGCAGCTCCCGTGTGTTTCGCGACATGGACTAACCGCCTCTACGTGGATCCTAACTCGGCGATTGTAGCGGAGACTAATGCACATGGGTTTGGTCTAATGGAAATCGTTATTCCAACGGTATCAACTGAAAGTAGCTTTTCTATACATGCATTGATGAAAAATGTTGCATGTATTGGATATATATATGTGTGTGTGTGTGTGTGTGTGTGTGTTCTAGAATGAAAATAACTGTTCAAGTAGTTTTACTATGTGCATTGATGAAAAATGTTTCACGTACTGAATATATATGTTCCAGAATGCAATTAACTGAAAGTAGTTTTTCTATGTGCATTGATGAAAAATGTTGCATGTAATAGATATATACAAGGACTGAATGTGACCAGTTTTTCTCGTGGGATTTTCTGGTAAAAATTATCCACAATGTAAATAAATCATTCACAGTATAGTTTTGTATGAAGATTCCTTTCAGACAAGAGACTTGGAGAACTTCTCTGAATTTTGGTGGGAATTGACCCACATCTCTATTCCTGATAGAAAATAGTACAAAATTTGTCTGTCCAATGGTCGGATATGTTCTAGGCAATTAACTGAAAGTAGCTTTTCTATGTGCATTGATGAAAAATGTTGCACGTATTGGATATATATATGTTCTAGAATGAAATTAATTGTTCAAGTAGTTTTCCCATGTGCATTGATGAAAAATGTTTCACGTACTAAATATATATGTTCTAGAATGAAATTAATTGAAAGTAGCTAAATTCTATTGGCATTGATGAAAAGTAGCTAAATTCTATTGGCATTGATGAAAAATGTTGAAGTACTAGATATATATGTTCTAGAAAGAAATTATTCAAATAGCTTTTCTATGTGCATTGATGAAAAATGTTGCACGTACTGGATATATATACATTATAGATTACATTTTTAAAATTTTATGATTGTTTTCAACACATCTAAAAAGACCTAGAATCTTATGATTGTTGATATATATATATATATATATATATATATATATATACACATCAATATGTATTGTACTTCAATTGTTTTAACATATATACTCAAACATGTGTAAAATCATTTCTACATGTACATATATTCATGTGATTTTTTTTTTTGTTTGGAAAACGACAACTTGAATTTAAAAAAAAAAACATAATATCATAATCACATGCCAAATGTAGTTCAAAAGTAAAACATTAATATATATCACAACATTACTTCACATGCCAAATGTAGTTCAACCATCCAAAACTTGAGTTTTTCAAAAGCAAAACATTAATATAGATCACAACATTACTTCACATGCCAAATGTAGTTCAACCATCCAAAACTTAAGTTTTAAAAAAATTATATATCACATTCACATGTACCAAATGTAGTTCACATAAAATATGTCCAAAATTTGTAGATCTCACAAGTATCAAGTATCAAGTTATATATGACTGCATCTAGATAAGACTATATATAAAAAAGTAAATTTAAGACTAAATCTATTGAAAATGTAATGTTGCACGTGTGCCTGTGCATCATCCATCAAATAGTGCATGTGCATCATCCATCAAATACAGATGGATGTAGTGTCTTTCCCAGCAAAGTCTCAATCCTTGAGCTATCCTGCGAAGCATGGGGAACTTGTACACAATGTGTACAAACATCAAAATTTGATGTTTTAAAATTGAGTGAGAATATATAGAACTTCATGTAAAAAAAAATGTAAAAAAAATCATGCAATACCTCATGAGGTTCCCTCTCCATTTGTTGCTCGTCTGCTACAACTTCCACCACGGGAACATCTCCAATAGTAAACTGTGCAATATACATGTACAATTATATATATATATATATATAATGTTCAAATGAAAATGCATGTATATAAACTTATTTTCAATAATATTAAAAAAAAAGTTAGACAACTTGTTCAAATGGTTGAAATGGTGTGGATGTTCCTATCTCCATCGCTAGAGTCCGTGGAGAAAATAAATCCTCTATAGAAACCTAAAATTCAAAAAATTTAAAAGTATAAAATAACTCAAGATCAAGATCTCAATTTATAATAAAACTTTTAAAATTCAATTTATAAATTATAACTTAAAAACATATATATTTAAGTGAAAAATTGAATACTTCTGCAGATGGATTTGGCACATCTCCTAAGAGAGGCTCCAAAAGAAAATCTTGAAAAACCTAAAATTCAAAAAATTTAAAATAACTCAAGATATAGACATATCTCATTTTTTAATGGAATTTTTTGAGGTGGAATATATAACCTAAGAACATAAATTTTAAAAGTGAAAAATTGTCCATACTTTTTGTGAATCTAGCACATCTCCTAAGGAAGTAGAAGGTACATCTCCCAAAGAAGAAGAAGGTACCGCCATCCAAAAAATATCAGACGGAATCGAAATCTGTTAAATTTTTTTATTATATATACATGACAATGTACATATGTGCATAATTATTTATTTTAAAAATATCAAGTTTAAAAAACACTAACATTTGCCAACATATCTTGATGGTGAGACCCATCTTGATTGTTTGTACCAGAGGCTCCGAACGTGATATTAACATTTTTGTTATTCATCAAGCGTGACAACTACAAATGGTGTTAACATATAATGATACATTTTTGTTAGAATAATGTTACAAATAAATGTATGTATATATGTATTCATTACAAATTGTATGTATGTGTTAAAATAATTGAACCCTAACCATTAACACATACCGTTCCCATGCCCTATTCCTCATGAACAATTACATCATGCCAACCATTGCAACAATTCTTTGCATATGTTTTGAGATCTTCAACACTCATGTTGTAAATCTCTTCATATGTATAATACACAAAATTAACGCGTGCATTCTCACGTGCTCTTTGTTGATTCAGAAAAACATCGACTCCACCCAATCCACTATAAACATTGTCGATGATGGCATTCCTTACTTCTCGACTAATTTGAGAAGTGGCTTCCATCTCTGACTGCAAATTTTTGACACGAATAGGTCGACTAACCAATGGTGGCTCAGGATGAGGCAACTTAGCATCACGCTTAGCCCCCCTACAGTCACATAATCAACCTTTCCTAGGACCAAAAAATTCAGAGGGAAGGTCATTGTAATTGGGTTTTAATTGAAAAAAGAATTCTGAATAAAATAATTTTGCAAAATAAAGTGGAACCTCGTTTTTCCATGGGAGTCTTCCATAGGCCGCAAGGTGTCTATTGTACAAATAGTGAGCTATATCAGGGTGCTTGAAATATTGCACCTTCAACATCTTTATTTTCGGCTCTTCTTTGAAATTAAACATAGACTTTTCCATTTTTGTTGTAACTCTTTATTTAACAACCTCCCATTTATGAGGACCCATCATTGTTTCCTTTCCTTTTCTCATGACTTCTACAAAAGTATCAGTGGTTCTCCCAAGCTTGCGATACATATCTAATAGTTAGCCTAAAAAGTGTGTAATTATTTCCAAGCTTTGTCGACTCTCAACAGGTAGAGTCAAAGCCACGAGATCTCTCTATAATCTTGCATGAAGATGTTGACACCTTTTTAAGGTGCATTTCTACATGTTTCATTCCCAAGGTATATCAAAAATGTCAGCTAGATAAGTCATGGTGGGTGGACAACCTTCTTCTTGAATTATGTGTTCTGCCCTAATTACGCATTCTGCCCTACATCTTTTTTTACCAACATTTGGAGCATTTTCATCCTCTCCATCAATATATAAAAAATTTTACATTAGAAAAAACACATGTAAACAAATTTTTACAAATTGAATGAAAAAAATATTCAAATTGATGGCCACCTTAATGTGGTTGGCTAGCATCTTGCCAACCCTGAGACTGTTGAGAACCAGAACGACCCTGTTGGGAACCAACATGACCAACTGTTGATTGGATTGGGGAATAAATATCACCACCTTCACGCAACCTGCTAGCACTTATTGATGGCCCTCTAAGGGGATTTGAACCACCACCAACCTCTCGAGACGAGAGAGAAGCTTAATAAACAAATATGAATTTATAATCAATTGAAAAATACATTCATACATGTACATATTCATTGATTAAATTGTGTGAACCATATCACAACTGGGTGAACCATGGGCATGCTCCATTGATGGAGTAGAGATCCTTCTCCTCTTAGCTCCTAAAAAATAAAAAATGAAACTTATTAACAACTAATTTAACTCACAAAGTTGATAAAAAATCAATTCCATATGTACACACATGTATGTATATGTATGGAGATTTAAGATTATATTTAAATACCATGAACATCCCTCGATCCCTGATCCCCCTCTCTCGTAGAGATATGGGATTCTGTTGATCTTCGTCGTTCATCCTCCATGATATATATATCTACGGTGGACATTTACAATTATTTTTTTAAATGACTAATTTAAAATAAATTCAAAATAAATTTTAGAAAATTAATGTAATTTAGTGTACACAAATTATGTAAAACACAACTTTCAAAGCACTAATTGATGTGTGAAACTCAATTTAAGCAAAAAAATTTATAAAAATGTTAATTTCACCAAATTGCGCTTTACATGGTGGGAGCACACTTGGTATAAAATTGAAAAAAACACATTGTCATTAAAAAAGAAGTGAAACTCCATTTAAACAAAATTTGTTGAAGTCCCCGCATTTTAATTTCATAAAAATGTGAAGTTCACCACTTGTTGCAAATGTGAAGTTCACCAAGTTGCGCTTTACATGGTGTGGTGGGAGCACACTTGGTATATAATTGAAAAAAGCACATGGTCATTAAAAAAGACGCATTTATAAGTACAAAACACACACATATCCAAGATATGTTACAATTTCCATCAATAAATTTTGAAGGAGAGCGTATCAACACTAATTCATCTTTGAGAGATGAATCTTGAATTTTTGAAGAAGAGTGTCTCAAAACTAATTCATTTTTGACAAATGAATCTCGAATTTTTGAAGAAGAGCGTCTCAAAACTAATTCATCTTTGAGAGATGAATCTTGCGTTGGAATTGCCCCGTATAATTCTAATTCATCTATTAATTCATCTTTGATAGATGAATCCCGAATTGGCATTGCCCCACGCAATAGATCAATAGAAATATTATTCACATTTGTACAATGTCTTATACTAAAAAATTGAAATTGGCTAACAATATTGTTTGCTATTCCATGCAGTTCTTTTAGCCTCTCCTTCTTAACTTGGTACACGCCATTCATTTGGTTGCACACAAGTTCAGAATTGGTGAAAACTACAATTCCATTTGATCCATACTCCATAGTTGTTCCCAAGCCTTCTATCAATCCAATATAATATGCCTCGTTGTTTGTTGTTCTTCCCTGCATATTCATTTTCCTTTGGACGACTTTACTAGTCGAAATATTGGAAAGCACATATGTAATCATTGCTTTCCTTGGATTGGGATAGAAAGAAACATCTATGCATAATTTCCATTTTTCAACCATATTTAATGGTTTTTTTATCCCTAAAAAAAAAAAATTCAATAAAAATATATATTAAATTGAAATTTATTGCAAATGCATGGGTGAAATGACACATGTACAAGGCTTTCCTTAGATTGGTAGTGGTTTATGGATATGAAAATGAAGAACTTCTATTTAGATTTGTTACAGAGATTGATTGTAGGGGAATTTTTTGGATATGTCACCTTTGAGAAAATATGAGATCTAGAGGCTACCTGGCCCTTTACAGACTCTGCCTTTAGAACTTGTAGAAGTTAACACTCGACAGACAGACTAAAATCGTATGGAAGTTCAAAATCCTATGAGACTTCAACCACTTTAGGTTCACTTTTTAGGCCTTAAAGTTTGAGAGAAATTACATTTACATGGTTTACAAGATTATTTTATGCACTTACAAAAAACATTCTTTAAAGTTAATGGGAGAAAGCCAACAGGACATGTATGCTTTAAAAACTTTGCCTAATAATTTATGGAAGAAATGACACATGTACACAGTTTTCCTTAAAGTGGTTGAGATTAATGGATATTAAAATGAAGAACTTCTATTTAGATCTGTTACAGAGATTGACTGTAGGGGAATTTACTGGATATGTCACCTTTGATAAAAGATGAGATCCAGAGGCTACCTGGCCCTTTACAGACTCTGCCTTTAGAAGTTGTAGAAGTTAACACTCAACAGACAGACTAAAATCCTATGGAAGTTCAAAATTCTATGGGAGTTTAGCCACTTTAGGTTCAATTTTTAGGCCTTAAAGCTTGAGAGAAATGAGATTTACATGGTTTGAAAAATTATTTTATGCACTTACAAAAAACATGCTTTAAAGTTAAAGGGAGAAAGCCAACATGACATGTATGCCTTAAAAACTTTGCCTAAGAATTTATGGGAGAAATGACACATGTACACATTTTTCCTTAAAGTGGTTGAGGTTAATGGATATTAAAATTAAGAAATTCTATTTAGATCTGTTACAGAGATTGACTATAAGGGCATTTACTGGATATGTCACCTTTGATAAAAGATGAAATCCAGAGGCTACCTGGCCCTTTACAGACTCTGCCTTTAGAACTTGTAGAAGTTAACACTCAACTGATAGACTAAAATCCTATGGAAGTTCAAAATTCTATGAGAGTTCAACCACTTTACGTTCAATTTTTAGGCCTTAAAGCTTGAGAGAAATGACATTTACATGGTTTGCAAAATTATTTTATGCACTTACAAAAAACATGCTTTAAAGTTAATGGGAGAAAGCCAACATGACATGTATGCTTTAAAAAAATTTCCTAAGAATTTATGGGAGAAATGACACATGTACACAGTTTGCTTTAAAGTGGTTGAGGTTAATGGATATTAAAATGAAGAACTTTTATTTAGATCTGTTACAGAGATTGAATGTAGGGGCATTTATTGGATATGTCACCTTTGAGAAAAGATGAGATCCAGAGGCAACTTGGCCCTTTACAGACTTTTCCTTTAGAACTTGTAAAAGTTAACATTCAATAGACAGACTAAAATCCTATGGAAGTTCAAAATTCTATGAGAGTTCAGCCACTTTAGATTCAATTTTTAGGCCTTAAAGCTTGAGAGAAATGACATTTACATGGTTTGCAAAATTATTTTATGCACTTACAAAAACATGCTTTAAAGTTAATGGGAGAAAGCCAACATGACATGTATGCTTTAAAAACTTTGCCTAATAATTTATGGGATAAATGACACATGTACAAAGTTTTCCTTAAAGTGGTTGAGGTTAATGGATATTAAAATTAAGAACTTCTATTTAGTTCTTTTAATGACACATGTACACAGTTTGCCTTAAAGTGGTTGAGGTTAATGGATATTAAAATGAAGAACTTCTATTTAGGTCTGTTACAGTGATTGACTGTAGGGGCATTTACTAGATATGTCACCTTTGAGAAAAGATGAGATCCAGAGGCAACCTGGCCCTTTACAGACTCTGCCTTTAGAACTTGTAGAAGTTAACACTCAATAGACAGACTAAAATCCTATGGAAGTTCAAAATTCTATGAGAGTTCAACCACTTTAGGTTCAATTTTTAGGCCTTAAAGCTTGAGAGAAATGACATTTACATTGTTTGCAAAATTATTTTATGCACTTACAAAAAACATGCTTTAAAGTTAATGGGAGAAAGCCAACATGATATGTATGCTTTAAAAAATTTGCCTAAGAATTTATGGGAGAAATGACACATGTACACAGTTTGCCTTAAAGTGGTTGTGTTTTATGGATATTAAAATGAAGAACTTCTATTAGATCTATTCCAGAGATTGAATGTAGATGCATTTAATAGATATGTCACCTTTCATAAAAGATGAGATCTAGAGGCTACCTGGCCCTTTACAGACTCTACCTATAGAACTTGTAGAAGTTAACACTACCTGTCCCAATTATATCCTATGAAGTGTGTAGAGGACCCGTGGAATCACTCACACTAATTTACGTAGACATAAGTGGTGTATAAGAGTGTACTAAGTTAAAAAATATGGTCATATTATTGGATATCTTTCCCAAGAGCCCAAATGTACTCCTTAAGTATATGTGGGGTCTATATAACCATATACAAAAACAAGTGATTCTTTCCAAGCTAAGGATAATGTATTCCATGTGTATACACATATTATCTAGAAACCATCTAGGCCAAAATAAATGGTACTTCAGTGGTTTGAAGAAAAAATAGCACCAAGAAGCTTTGAAGGAGGGGAATAAGAACTGGAAATAGAAGGATAAGAATAAAATAGCCACTACACATCCATGCAAGGGAAGTAGATATAATTCTAACCATTTCAACATTGATGGTCACATTAAGGAGAATTATTGGATGTTTGGTATGTGTTATATTCTTTATGGGAATACCCCCATGCACTATATATTTTTCTAAGCATAGTGGTGGGAATAAAATGGGCGGAAAGGACCCCCACTTTAGGTATTCATATAGACGAAAAATTCCCCACACACAGGTGTTCAGGGGTAGTGCCCCAAAAAAATGTTTTGCGAAAAAATGAGCATAATTTTGAGATATATAAGTCCAAAATGGAATCTAGTTGTTGGTGAACAAATATCAGTGGATCACTATGGCTATATCTGCTTCATTAAAAGGGATTTTTCTAAAAGGATGTCCACTAAGTTGGAAAGAAGAGAAAATATCACAATTATATACATTAATGCATGTGTTTTACATTGAATATTTTTCATTTTATTAAGAATCTATTTGAAACAATTAACTATATAAGGTTAAAACCTATGTTTTGTATCAAATCACTTTTGGTTTCAATGGGAAAATTTTATGGCTAATGTATTTTTCTCGAAATGTGATAGACCCCATTAAAATGGGAGATATATCGAAATGATTCCTATGGTGAAATAAAATAGTTGAGTAGTTTAAAGATATAGATGCATAAATTCAATGAACATAGTTTTGAGATATATAAGTCCAAAATGAAATAGTTTTTGGTGAACAAATATCAATGGATCACTATGGATATACTTGCTTCATTAAAAGGGATTTTTCTAGAAGGATGTCCACTAAGTTGGAAAGAAGGGAAAATATCACAATTATATGTTAATGTGCATGTGTTTTACATTGAATATTTTTCATTTTATTAAAAATCTATTTGAAACAATTAACTATATAAGGTTAAAACCTATGTTTCGTATCAAATTACTTTTGGTTTCAATGGGAAACTTTTGTGGCTAATGTGTTTTTCTCGAAATGTGATAGACCCCATTAAAATGGGAGATATATCGAAATGATTCCTATGGTGTAATAAAATAGTTTCCAATAGTTTAAAAATGTAGATGCATAAATTCAATGAGCATAGTTTTGAGATATAAAAGTCCAAAATGGAAGAGTTGTTTGTGAAAAAATATCAGTGGATCACTATGGATATATTTTCTTCATTAAAAGAGATTTTTTTAGAAGGATGTCCACTAAGTTGGAAAGAAGGGAAAATATCATAATTATATGTTAATGTGCATGTGTTTTACATTGAATATTTTTCATTTTATTAAAAATCTATTTGAAACAATTAACTATATAAGGTTAAAACCTATTTTTTGTATCAAATTACTTTTGGTTTCAATGGGAAACTTTTATGGCTAATGTGTTTTTCTCAAAATGTGATAGACCCCATTAAAATGGGAGATATATTGAAATGATTCCTATGGTATAATAAAATAGTTTCAAGTAGTTTAAAAATATAGATGCATAAATTCGATGAACATAGTTTTGAGATATAAAAGTCCAAAATGGAAGAGTTGTTTGTGAACAAATATCAGTGGATCACTATGGATATATCTGCTTCATTAAAAGGGATTTTTCTAGAAGGATGTCCACTAAGTTTGGAAGAAGGGAAAGTATCACAATTATATGTTAATGCATGTGTTTTACATTGAATATTTTTCATTTTAAATTATGAATCTATTTGAAATAATTACCTATATAGGGTTAAAACCTATGTTTTGTATCAAATCACTTTTGGTTTCAATGGGAAACTTTTATGGCTAATGTGTTTTTTCTCGAAATGTGATAGACCCCATTAAAATGGGAGATATATCGAAATGATTTCTATGGTGAAATAAAATAGTTGAGTAGTTTAAAGATATAGATGCATAAATTCAATGAGCATAGTTTTGAGATATATAAGTCCAAAATGAAATAGTTTTTGGTGAACAAATATCACTGGATCACTCTGGATATATCTACTTCATTAAAAGGGATTTTTCTAGAAGGATGTCCACTAAGTTGGAAAGAAGGGAAAATATCACAATTATATGTTAATGTGCATGTGTTTTACATTGAATATTTTTCATTTTGTTAAAAATCTATTTGAAACAATTAATTATATAAGGTTAAAACCTATGTTTTGTATCAAATTACTTATGGTTTCAATGGGAAACTTTTATGGCTAATGTGTTTTTTTTGAAATGTGATAGACCCTATTAAAATGCGAGATATATCGAAATAATTCCTATGGTGTATTAAAATAGTTGAGTAGTTAAGATATAGATGCATAAATTAAATGAGCATAGTTTTGAGATATATAAATCCAAAATGGAGTAGTTTTTGGTGAACAAATATCAGTGGATCACTATGGATATATTTGCTTCATTAAAAGGGATATTTCTAGAAGGATGGAATAAGTTGGAAAGAAGGAAAAATATCACAATTATATGTTAATGTGCATGTGTTTTACATTGAATATTTTTCATTTTATTAAGAATCTATTTTCAAAACAATTAACTATATAAGGTTAAAACCTATGTTTTGTATCAAATTATTTTTTGTTTCAATGGGAAACTTTTATAGCTGATATGTTTTTCTCTAAATGTGATAGATCCCATTAAAATGGGAGATATATCGAAAGTATGTGTTTTTCTGGATATTTTAATGGGGCTTCACAACACTCTAGGTGTGGGTGTGGTGCTTGGCTCATGTTATCCCCTAGCTGCCACTATAATATTTATTGGCACAAAGGATGTGGAACAAACATGAGGGGTGAAGTCTTGGCTCTGTGGGGCTTGCTGTGGTTTGCCAATCAACTCTGTATCGAGAAAATTTGGGTTTACAGAGATTCAAAAGTACTGATTGATCACCTAAACAAGGGCATCACACTGAACCCGGGAAATCTACAGTCATGGCTGGATCACATCAACAACTTAAGGTCCAGTTTCACCTCCTTACATTTCAAACATATCTTTCGTGAAAAAAACTTCCAAGCGGACAATTTATCTAATAAGGGTATGTGTGGAGTTTTTTGGGTTATGCAATACGAGCTCTCTAACTCAAATGGTATGGGAGCAGCTAGGATGGTAAGTTTTAACTGAAGGGACATCTGTTGTCATACAGTACCACAGTTTTTGGGTGCTTGGAATCGGTTTTATGTTAAATTTATGTTATATTTTTGAAATATTTTTATCCCATGTTTACAAAGTCTTTTAATGAAATATCTATAGCTAGTAGGAATAGAGTGACTCTTGGAGGCAACATGGATAAATATGCCTATGTTCCTATATTCCTCTAGGGAAGATGTCAATATGTTTTTCCACACAGTAAACAGTTTACTTAGTGTCTATTTATATAATTTATGTAGTCTGTAATATTCCAAAATTAGCATACAGCTAATTGGAATATTGATTTTTGTTGTTTACACTTAGGAGATGAATAAATGGGTAAGGAGGCCCATACATTTCAGAAGTAGGAAGAAAATCCCTCATGATGTGAAAAGGGATCATCATACGAGCTGTATTTCACACCCTCATGTGTGAAATGGGGCATTAGCATGTGGATAAGGTCAAGCTTGACCAAGTCAACAGCACTAGGATAAGAGGTGGAGATCATCTTTGGAGACAACGCAGTGATAGTGGGAGGAAGATTCCTTGGTGGAGGAAACCCTAATGAGTGGGACCCAAGGTGAGAGGGCTTCCATTTGTATAAAAGGAGGGCAAGGTAGCCATAGCAAGGAGGTTATGGATTATTTATTTTGTGGTCTGCATGACTATTGTGCTTTCTTCAATTGTTTAGTTGAGATTGCTGTGCTGCTTAGCACAAGGCATTCCTGTTTAGGAATTCCTTCTCCTTTCTTGAGAGGCCTCTTGAGGGAGCTTGTACTTCATTTCTCCACATCCAAGATTGAGGCCAAGCTACCTCCTTCAGCTACATTGTTATTTCTGGAGAAGTATAGCATTGTGTTGCAGTGGAGGGTTCACAACACCACTTCCAGAGCTTATTTTTCAGAGGAGGAAGCTTTCTTTCCTTTGGGAGATCAGTGAGGAAGACTTTGGAGTATATTTCAGATCTTGGCACTTGTCCAACATATTTTCTTTCACCTACAGTGTAGTATCCCTCAAAGACTACGTTATTTCTATGAACATTTGCAGTGAGGGGTTGCAGTGTTTTTTTGGAGGGTGAGATATTGAGTGTTAGGGTCAACCTTTCACTTGGAAGATCCATTGGAAGAGGTTTATTAATCTTGTGCAGCATCTTCAGACATCTCCATCAAGTTCATGAGTTGCAGCTGCTATTCAGTCCTAGGACTACAACTCCGACATTTTTGTACTTTTCCATATTTCAGGAAATCCTTTCTGCATTGTCTTGAAATTGAGTTTGGGAGTTTAGATATTTACTCCCCTCACTTCTTGAGCCATAAAATTATAGATCTATATTATTGTACATTATCAGTAGTAGTGTATCTTCTATTACTGCGTTGTTCTTGCTCATGAGCATTCTGCAATGTAGCAGCATTCCATCTTTGGCATATGTATTCATGGGAGGCTTGTTTGCCTTGATTATTTGAGTTGTATTGTACTTATTTGCTACTGATTTACATAATAAAATGGCTCCATGGTTTTCACACATTTTGGTGTAATGTTATTCACTGCTATTTCCATTATTGTGTTTATATATTGCTGCTTCCCCATTTGGGAATATTACAGTGGTATCAAAGCATAATCTTGGCTCAGCCTGTGGATCTCAGCCATTATGCTATCACAAGAATAAGAAGACAAAGAGGAAGATCAGAATGATGGAGAGAATGAGTTTTATCTCACCTCTTTTCAGATCTAGAAAGGAACTCAACAAGGAGATCAAGAAAAGAAGAGAAGAAAGAAGCAGTGGGACTATGCCCTTTCCTTTTGAAAAAGAGGACAAATTGCAGAAAGATAGAGGATACTTGGATCACAAGTTTCTAGGTGAGTACCTTGTTGAGTACAAATCTCAACCTAGAGCCTTCAAGGAGACTTTAGCTTTCCCACAATACATTCAGTTGGAGGAAGAAAGGATACCTTGCAGCATAAGGAGAGTCAAAGGAAATAGGTTTCTATTGTCTACTTTTGATGGATCATCTACAGTAAGGTCTTGGGCAAGGAAACTAGATGCATTCTTCCTACTACATCCAGTGGTAGAATGAGAGGCTGTAGAAATTGCAACACTGCACCTTGAGGGTGAAGCACACATTTGGTGGTTCAGCCATTTGAGTCATGCAAGAGTGTCTACTTTTGCATAATTTACTCAAAGGTTTATTAAAAAATTTGGCAAGGAGAAATCAAAGGAGGAAAAGCCTTCACGACCATTGGAAGAGGCATGTACCAGCGCTGATACAACTATGGAAGAGCAGCCATCATCTTCAGTAGTTGGGGGAGCCAACACATTAGAGGAGGGAACCTTTACAGCCATACAAGATACTCCCAAATTTCACCAATGTATGCCTAAGTTTCCAATTCCTATTGTTTCTGCAAATCTTATGGAGGAATGTATACCATTGCATACTGCTAATGTAGAGCAACAGAATTGCATTGCGTTGTGCAACCTTGAATTGTTCAAGGAAGGGATGAACCATCATCCTCATGTGCCTTTGATGAGTAGCACACAACACTTGAGGTTGGGGTGTGAACTTTTGGAGGATGAGATGAACCTTGTCCAAAACACTCTTATACAAAACCATGTGTTCATCTTTGAGTTGGATTATGAGACATCCACTACATCATTGGAGAGATTAACAACGCTCTCTTTAAGCAGCAGTGAGGAGGTTTTTCCTCTAGCACACTTGGATCCTTATGGGTTCAAGAGGGTCATTGGTGTGAGATCATCTCTAGGAGATCTCCAAGGAGTTTCATTTCAACATCCCATGAAATGCAAAAGGGGAAATATGATTTGGGAGGATGGTAGTCTTCATTGGAAGAATACCAAGGTAGAGCATGATGGGAGGCACCCACATTTGGATGAATGGGTGTGGATGGGGAGCAAGAGGCTAGAAAGCTACTTGCAAATATATGATACTAGGTAGCAGGAGGCTTGGCTGCGTTGGCTACTCTTGAAAGAGTTTGGCCATCATTTGACATATCCTCTTTCAAAGGGTATGTGGGAGGAGAAACTTTGGCAAGATACTTGCATCATAGGGAAGCAAGGAGTATGGATGCATTATGTTGATATGACATTCTTCATATCAATAATTATGTTTTAATCCCATGATTTGTATGATGGAGGTATGAAGATGCAGCAAAAACTTTTGTTGCTTTGGTTGTTCTTGGGAGAGCATGGGCATATTTTCTCTCATACTTTACATGATGTTGCAAGAGTAGGAGATGACACTATTATGGTGCAAAGGGGCTACTCCGTAGCCTTGGATGGTCAGGAGGTACTTCCACCTTGGAAGGAATTTCCTATATGTAGCAGCATTATGAGAGTTGTATTTGACAATGGGCATGTCAAAGAATGAAGCTATGAGTTGGCAGGAGCCTATTTACATAGGCCAATAGCGCTGTCACTTTGGAGCTTGGGCTTATTGATGGAGTGTCCCCAGGATCACTTCACATTTGATGCACTTGGTGGAAAAGGAGGAGGTGAGAGTGATGGAGTAGTGGATGGAAACATCTATTCTATTGATATGATCTTCTGAACTTGGATTTCTAAGCATAAAAAGAAGGATCTTCATGCAGCACATGGTTCATTCCTCTTCATGGGAGTATGTCATACCACTATGGAGGACTTATCTATGGATCCATACATCTTCTTACTTCTAGTACATGGTAAGAATCTTTTTTTTCATTTATTGATTGTCTAACACAGTATTTTCATACTCTTACCATTTCTATACAGTGCATTTCTCCACAAGAGGGCAAACTTCTCTTTGGGCTCTGTTGTTCCTTGAGAAACAATTTCTTGCTGTGTAAAGAAATTCGTGCTCAAGACATTAAAGATTATGTCACAAACAAAAGTATATCTGTCCCTGTTCTATAAACCTTCAAACATTAATTATATAATCTTCAGATATTAAACCCATGCAATATTCTACAATGCCATATTCTCCTTATGCTGAAGTGAAAGGATGGAAGAAACAAGAAAGAAAGGATTTCAATTTGATATGCTGCTTGAAACAGAATCTATCATTGGAAATCCTGAAGAAATGAATAACGATAACGTTAAAATAGAGTAGCGCCCATTAAGGTTTATTTAACTCTTAAATACACATGTATCTAGAGACCTACAACTCAAATCACTCTATTTCATTCATAGACATGAAAACATAATGAAAACTGAGAAAACTATTCAGCATAGACAGAATGAAGGAAACTTGCAAAACTTTCATTAATTCCATATTCTTCAGTACAAAAATTGTAGCTTCAAGGTCCAAAACTCGGAACCTTCTTCCCTCTTCCAATTGTCTTTAAATACAATATGACCAAAACAGTTTCCAGTGACGAAACTGATTCTAACAGTTCTAACTAACTCTAACTGCTTAAACTACTAACTGTGATGGAGGCACATGCCTCGAAAAAGTTCTATTACATTTATATGATTTCACTAAAAACATAATAAAAATTTGAAAGTTTCTAATCTATGTGAACTGGTGCTCCTGAGATAGTTGTTGTCTCAACAACTACTTGTGGCTGAACGACTACTTGTGGCTGAGCGGCTGGAGTTGCTGTGTCCATTGAAAATCTCTTGCATTCTTTCCATAGCTTATCCTGAGTTGTCGAAGCATTCTTGTAACTAAGATATTCCAATCTAAATGCAACAGCCTGACTGTGAGTAAGTGACGCAACAACAGCATTGAAAGTATCCCAAAGGAGAGTTTGGTCAAATATTACGTGGCTCGGTCAGCAATTCTCTTTGGTGAGCCCCGATTTTCCATTCCATGTGATCTATTTCTTTCTTCTGGATTTATTTGTCAATTTCAGAGAAATTGACAAATAAACATATATCCTCGGCTTTCAAATGTTATATTATATTTTCGACTTGATATTTCTCCGCCACCCTTATAACCAAGTTATAACCACATATTAATACACTGCGCCTTTTTAAACGAATGACTTTACCACAGGCCTTTGGTTCGGGCCCACATATGTGTCTATGGACCAATCAAATGTGCGCGTCCTCCTTTGTTAAACATCGTGTATCTCCACTACGTGAAGACCGTCCGATGATCTTCTCTCAGATCAATGGCATGTATACATTTCGCTCGGCGACCTCATACTGGCATTAACGCGCGAAATGAGTACGGAAAGGCGGTTTCTCCATGGTCAAATCTTGCCACGCGTCGGTTCCTCTATGGAATTGCTCCCCCCTCCAGGAATACCACATCCGTACCTAAAGCGGTGCGAAATAGGGCAATCCACTGTTGGAATTCCGCTAGTGGTTTTCTACAGGGCTCAACCACGGTTGCAACTCTGGGTTATAACCTTCGTTTATCTGCTCCGGTTGCCAACTCTGGGGTTAGTCTCGGTTCCGACTGTCAATGTAACAATGAATTCATCTCCTCATTAAATGAGATTCACCATTATTGACAGATTTCGTCTCCATCTGGATTTCTTCACGGAATTTACCCAACCAAAATCAAGGAAATATACAAGGAGTGGTAGAGTCGATACAAGGATACGACTCAGGAGTTATATATGCACAGACTCAACCACTTCACAATAAAAAAAAATCCCTCATGATTAACATTTTAAGGCCATTAGATCATCAACAGTGTTGAATTCATTTAATTGGAAGCAATCGACAATGCACAGAGTTATTGCAGAAAATCTCTATTCTTTCTTGATGACGTCATTACGGGGGTCCTGGAGTACGTCGAAAAACTTCGACCGATACCCCCCGTAATGAATCCAGGCCGTTGATCATGGCTTCCACTGAGATTTGACCAGTCAACTACGGGAGGTCTGAATTTGATAACTAACGAGCTATTTTCCCCACCGTAATAACTAATCCGGAACCACTCTCCCACGATCACCACTTCTGCTCGGGAAGTTGCTTGAACTTTAAGCTCAAAACAAAACATATATTTCAATAAAGTTTAATAATCATTGAGCTTTGGAACGCTTCTTTTTATGAGATAGTATAAAAACCTTATACTATAACATATGTTTTTCTGATTTTCTAATTTTTTGTATTTTTGATACTCAAAATAAAAATTGAAAAGGATATGCGGATATGATCCACAACATCTGGCTCCACCTGGGGATAGTGTTTTTGCCACGAAACACTAAGAACCTGCAGATTAGTGCCTTCACCTCGGGCATGGAGTCAAACATTGCTTGATGGAAATGTACAATGATCACACCGGATATATACAATAATGATCAAACAGCTGTTTAATGCCGAAAATAATGCTTGAGATATTGCCCATTCACAGGCATATCCAGCACTTCTCCTTCAAGATTTTCCAACATGAAAGTATTATTCCCTCTGGCTTCATTAATTTTGAATGGGCCATACCACAAGGGATCAAATTTGCCGTGTTTCCCTTTGTCTTCCCTTCGTGTATCCCACTTCAATACTAAGTCTCCCTTCTGAAACATGATTTATTTGGCCTTCTTGTCAAATATTGTTTTCATTTTCTGCTGATAAGAAAGCAGATTCTCCTGAACTTTATCCCTGTTTTCACTTAGTTCCATTACATTATTCATTCTCCTAATCATTGGATTAGGTTCTGCTTGAGCATCTTGAAGGAAGGAAATTACAGGCTTCACCAACTAGGTGGGAAATAATGCCTGAGTCCCATATACTAATTCATAAGGTGACTTACAAGTGGATCTTCTAGTGGTCATCCTTGTTGCCCATAGCGCAAATACTAGCTTTGAGTCCCAATTCTTTTGGTTTTCATTTATTGTCTTCTTCAGGATTCTTACCAATGTTTTATTAGAAGATTCTACCAATCCATTCCCCTGCGGATGATAAGCTGTAGAATGAGACAATATCACATTGTAAGTCTGACAGAAATTAATAAACCTTATTGAGCTGAAGGCTTGGGAATTATCTGTTACAATTTTTACTGGACATCCAAACCTGCTAAAGATATTTTCTTCAAGAAACTTCATTACAACCAAATCATTTGCCTTCCTGGTGGGGATTGCCTCCACCCACTTTGTAAAATAATCTGTAGCAATAAGGATCCACTTAAATTTCCCACTGGATGGTGGATTGATTTCTCCAATGAAATCCAACCCCCATTGTCTAAAAGGTTCTTCAATAAAAACAGGGAGAAGAGGTAATGGAGCTAGCTTTTTATTTCCTGCAAATACTTGGCATTTTTGACAACTTTTGACTGCTTTATAAACATCAGCAAAAATAGATGGCCAATAGAAACCTGATTTGAATATTTTATGAGCAGTTACCTTCCAGCTGTAATGACCTCCACACAAACATTCATGATATTCTTTGATTATTTCTGAAACTTCTTCCTCTGTCAAACATAACAATAACACACCAGCAGGGTCCTTCCAATATAATTTTGCTTCAATTATGACATAAGGCTGAGCCTTAAGTTTTAAAGCTCTGTATTTAGTTCTATTTATTGAAGGAGGACAAGAAAGAAAGCACAAATAATGAACAATATCCTTATACCAATCTGAGCAAATAAATTTATACTTAATAGCTGTCTTCGACTGATTATCACCTGCTTCTTCATCGACTTCCTCTACAAGGGCCAACAAATTGATTCCCAATGCTTGGAAATTTGACTCTGTCAATAATTTGGCCAATCCCAATCCTTTGACCAATTTGGTTGGTTTTACATCCAGATCATATTCTTGGATTTTAGCAATCCATTTTCCCCTTTTACCTTCCACATCACTCTGTACTAGGACATCTTTTACAGCTGAATTGGGAACATATACTAAGATTTGAGAATGAAGGATATAAGTTCTGAATGCTTTCAATGCTTTTACCAGATTGTATACCTGTTTCTCCAATATATTATATTTCAATTCTGCATCTCGGAGAACTTTACTAAAATATGCTACAGGCTGTTCATGCTTTTCTTCATTTCTCTGTAATAACACAGCAGCAATTGTTGAAGGAGATGCAAATGAGAAGATTTTAAAGGGCTTCAAATAGTCTGGACTAATAAGAATAGGTGCTTCTTTTAAAGCTTCTTTAATCCTTTGGAAAGACTCTCTCTCTTCTCTATCCCATTTCACTTCGGCATCTTTTTTCAACATGTCCGTTATCTTCATGACGATTTCTGCGTAATTGGGAACGAATCTTCTTAGAAAAATGATTTTTCCAAGAAATATCTGAATATCTTTCTTACTTTGGGGCAACGGAATTGGCTGTATTGCTTCGACCGTTGCTGGATCGATCTTCACTCCTTGTTTGGAAACAATGTGGCCCAGCAGTTTACCTTCTTCCAGGGCAAACAAAGACTTTTTAGGATTCAACGATAATCCAAACTTTCTACACTTCAGGAAGGCTTTCTACAGATGTTGTAGATGCTCTTCATCAGATTTTGAAAAAATTGTGACATCATCCAAATAAACCACCAAAAATTCATCTCCCACGAATGCAATATCCATCGCCCTTTGGAATGTGGCCCCCGCATTCATCAGGCCAAATGGCATCCTGGCATACATGAATGTTCCTCAGGGTGTAGTGAAAGCAGTATTCTTTTGATCTCCCTTCTCCACAACAACCTGATTATACCCTGAAAAACCATCCACCATAGATAACCTGTAAGCCCCAGTGACCTTTTGTAAGACAAAGTCCATTTTCGGCAAAGGATAATTATCTTTCAATGAAGCCCTGTTCAAGTTCCTGAAATCAACGCACAGCCTTATCTCTCCATTTTTCTTTCGGACTGGTACAAGATTGGAAACCCAATCTAAATATCTTAGCGGAACAATTATTTTGGCCTGCAGCAATTTCCTTACCTCCTTTTCAATCGAAGCCAACAATAATGGATTGATTTGTCGGAGCTTCTATTTATGTGGCTTGACTCCATCCTTCAGCGGGATTTTACGCTGTATGATACCTTTATCATACGTCTTCAAATCGTCATAGGACCAAGAAAATACATCTTTGAATTGTCTGAACAGATCTACGTACCTTTCTTTGTAGTCCTTCGGGATCCCTTTGTACAATTTGATCATTTTAGGCTCCTGTTGAGTCCCCAAGTTGCAATCTTCCACCTGTTCATCTTGGTTTTCTTTCATTTGATTCACTGCAACATCATTAGCATCAAACAGTATTTCGAGAGGCACCAAGCCTCTTGGAAAAACATTGTCTTTCAACTGAATAATTTCCTGACCACCAATATTCTTTTTCAGAGTTTTACCAACCCACTCATCTTCATCAGTTTCCAAATCAATCTGATGATCTTCAAAATCTTCAATCATCAACAGAAACTGCTTAATCTGTTCATCGTCCTCAAAGACCTACCAGTGTTTAATATTGTCAGGGATTGAAGGTCTATGTCTCATCTCAATTTCATACCTTAGTCTCAGACTGATCGGAGGCTTGAATGTACTTGCTACAACCGCCAAAGAATTGGCCATTCTATTTTCTTCCCTTGGAACAAACTGTAAGTTGAAGGCTTCAAAGTAATTTTCGATCAGATCCCAGACCGCATTCCGATATGCTCTTAACTTGGGATGTTTAGTTTGACATAAATTCTTGATCTGTCTTATAATTAATTATGAATCCCCAAACACAGTCATAGACTGAATTCCCATTTGCTTAGCTGTATGCAAACTAATGATTAATGCTTCATATTCTGCAACATTATTAGTGGACTCAAACTCCAATTTGAAAGAAAAAGGCACAAGATTACCTTCAGGAGAAACAAAAATGAAACCAGCTCCAGTGCCTTCTTTGGAAAACGCACCATCAAAAGAACACTTCCATAGCTTGTTCGAATGCGGCTCCTTATGTACAATTGCTGAAGGGAGCTTCTCTTGCGATTCTTCAGCAAATTCTGCATCTTCATGCAGCATGAAGCAAGAGAGGTCATCCTTCTCTTGGGCATAGATCGGTGAATTACCTGCATATTTCTTGGTGACAATTTTTTGAAATCTAGTCTCTCTGTATAACCTTCTTTCTTCACCATTGAAAACTTGAATGATAGCATATGTAAAATCTAGCTTCAAAACTCCTCCAAGCTTTGCCCCCCACGATCTAGATAATAACATACCAAACCTGGCTGGAATATCTGCCACTACAACATCCATCATAATGATTTTGGCTGTGATTTGAGCCAATGTAACAACCATATCCTTAATAAGACCCACACACTTCACCCTTTTTGAGTCAAAAGAATAAAGATCTCAATATGGCTTAGTGATTTGCAAATTCAACTCTTTCATCACACACAATGGCATCAGATTGTGGGACGCACTAGAATCTAGCATGCAGTTATGTAGAACAAAATCATGTAACAAAAGTGATATATAAAAAGGAGGGACAGATGAATCTACCTCTTCAACATGAGGTCCGAATGTAACCACTGGTTTCTCTTCCTGCAAATTTACTATATCACCTACTTCGTCAGACTGAGATAAATTGATAAACTCGGCAATCTCCTTCTTATAGCCAGGTGTTTTTATTAACTCAAGAAGAGGTACTTGGATCTTCACTTTCTCCAACTCTTTCGACAAACTGAAAGTTTGATTTGATTTTGTCAACTTTTCAGGTTCTTCTTGATCTTTCTTGGAACTTGGATTTTGATTAGAAACAGTAACCACTTTCTTCAAAATATTAGAATCTCTAACCTTTGTTTGAGAAGCTTCTGCTTACTGCTTTCCCTTTTCTATCTCTTCGTTCATGGGCTTTTTCCCCTTATCTATTTTCTTAGTTTGATATTTATGTAATGGAGTCGCCATTGGAGCAGGTGTTGCTTCTAATTATTTTTCCTCATTGTATTGAGTCCTTAGCCTCTTCTTTGACCTCAAATCATACTTTTTATGCAACTCAGATTGCATGAAGCCTGTGAACTGTCTGCAGTAATCATCCATCTCTTCTTGATCAAATGAAAGATCATTTTCTTCCACTCCTTCTTCTTCAACTTCTTCTTCTGTTTCATCGTCTTCCATATACACAGCAGAAATTCGAGCATCATCCTCTCTCTCGTCATCATCATCTGCTGAACGGGACGGGGCTGCTTCTATGTACAAAGGTGCTTGCACCTGATCTTGATCTTTCTTTTCTCTTTGTGGAATCTGCAGGGGCTGTTTTTTGAATTGGGGGTTAAAAACCCCTCTATTCTGTCTTGCAGGCTTACTATCTATTTCCAACTTTACCAATCTATTTGACAGATTTTTTATGACCTTAGTCATATCGTCAATTCTCTGATCTTGGGCTGAGGCTTCTTCTTTAGCCTTTCCTTTATCTGAAACTTTACAAGCAGCGGACATATTAGCCTCAATCTCCAGAACATCAGTTCGAATCTGCTCCAACGTAGGGGACCTTCTTTCCCTCAATGTGAAACTGAACTCTGGTTCAAATGCACCAGAAAAAACTACCCTTGCTCCAATAGGAGGAGGCTTCATCTTTGCAAGCAAACTATTATACAATTTGTTAAATCTCTTCACAAAATCACTCATATTTTCATCAGATTTTTTCTTGATTGCATTAAATTCCGTCAAAGAATAACCGTGGTCCCTCTTTTCGCCCCATCTCTCAATGAAACGTCTTTCTAAAGCATCCCAATCATTTATGGAACCATTAGGAAATCCTTTGAACCATTTCCTTGCCTCTCCACTTAGAGACTGAACAAATAGTCTCATTACAACGTCCAAATGTTCAACATTCAAATTCTCAGCAAATGCGCAAAACAGGGGCAAGTGCTGTTCTGCAGTTATATCATCTTCACCAGTAAATCTAGGGAGTAACATGAGATACTCCTGAGGCATATCATGCAATGGTTGGGCTAGATTTAATGGTGCATATCTATTCATCAAGAAAGCAGGGGCTGCAGGAACTGCCATATTTACACCCGGGTTAACTGCTCCTTGAGCGGGGCTAAAATGAATACCAGTTGTAGGTGGGGATGAATAAGGTGGAACAACTGATATGGGAGTTGGAGTATGAACGATTGCAGAAGAGCTGACAACTATGTGTGGCTGCGTTTCTGTAAAAGGAAAAGACACAAACTCCAAAGATTGCTCTTCTAACGTGGGTTCTTGAAAACGAACGGGTGATGGTGATGATTATTCTTTCGAGAAAATGAGTTTCTTGGAAGCCTTTTTGGATGAGAAAATGTGTGAACTGCTGCCTGGTGCGAGCAGTGTAGCTTCTGGTGTATCTAATATTTTTGGTTTCTGGCCCTTCTTTGAAACGAGCTTCTCAAGATTAGACAAAATGGGAAATTTTTGCTGAGATGTATCCGACCTCGTGTGAGGTTTCTTGGGAGCCAGAGCTATTTTTAAACAAAAAAAGCTTACTTATTTCCTCCTCTCTGAAAAACCAGAGGAAATGTAAAACAAAACCCAGGGAAAATCTTCGAATCTTCGGTCCCCGGCAACGACGCCAATTAATGTTGTTCCTTGAGAAACAATTTCTTGCTATGTAAAGAAATTCGTGCTCAAGACATTAAAGATTATGTCACAAATAAAAGTATATCTGTCCCTGTTCTATAAACCTTCAAACATTAATTATATAATCTTCAGATATTAAACCCATGCAATATTCTGCAATGCCATATTCTCCTTATGCTGAAGTGAAAGGATGGAAGAAACAAGAAAGAAAGGATTTCAATTTGATATGCTGCTTGAAACAGAATCTCTCATTGGAAATCCTGAAGAAATGAATAACGATAACGCTAAAATAGAGGAGTGCCCATTAAGGTTTATTTAACTCTTAAATACACATGTATCTAGAGACCTGTGCAGCTCAAATCACTCTATTTCATTCATAGACATGAAAACATAATGAAAACTGAGAAAACTATTCAGCTTAGATAGAATGAAGGAAACTTGCAAAACTTTCATTAATTCAATATTCTTCAGTACAAAAATTGTAGCTTCAAGGTCCAAAACTCGGAACCTTCTTCCCTCTTCCAATTGTCTTTAAATACAATATGACCAAAACAGTTTCCAGTGACGAAACTGATTCTAACAGTTCTAACTAACTCTAACTGCTTAAACTACTAACTGTGATGGAGGCACATGCCTCGAAAAATTTCTATTACATTTATATGATTTCACTAAAAACATAATAAAAATTTGAAAGTTTCTAATCTATGTGAACTGGTGCTCCTGAGATAGTTGTTGTCTCAACAACTACTTGTGGCTGAACGGCTACTTGTGGCTGAGCGGCTGGAGTTGCTGTGTCCATTGAAAATCTCTTGCATTCTTTCCATAGCTTATCCTGAGTTGTCGAAGCATTCTTGTAACTAAGATATTCCAATCTAAATGCAACAGCCTGACTGTGAGTAAGTGACGCAACAACAGCAATGAAAGTCACCCAAAGGAGAGTTTGGTCAAATATTACGTGGCTCGGTCAGAAATTCTCTTTGGTGAGCCCCAGTTTTCCATTCCACGTGATCTATTTCTTTCTTCTGGATTTATTTGTCAATTTCAGAGAAATTGACAAACAAACATATATCCTCGGCTTTCAAATGTTATATTATATTTTTGACTTGATATTTCTCCACCACCCTTATAACCAAGTTATAACCACATATTAATACACTGTGCCTTTTTAAACGAATGACTTTACCACAGGCCTTTGGTTCGAGCCCACATATGTGTCTATGGACCAATCAAATGTGCACGTCCTCCTTTGTTAAACATCGTGTATCTCCACTACGTGAAGATCGCCGATGATCTTCTCTCAGATCAATGGCATGTATACATTTTGCTCGACGACCTCGTACTGGCGTTAACGCGTGAAATGAATACGGAAAGGCGGTTTATCCACGGTCAAATCTTGCCACGCGTCGGTTCCTCTATGGAATCGCTCCCCCCTCCAGGAATACCACCTCCGTACCTAAAGCGATACGAAATAGGGCAATCCGTCGTTGGAATTCCGCTAGTGGTTTTCTACAGGGCTCAACCACGGTTGCAACTCTGGGTTATAACCTTCGTTTATCTGCTCCGGTTGCCAACTCTGGGGTTAGTCTCGGTTCCGACTGTCAATGCAACAACGAATTCATCTCCTCATTAAACGAGATTCACCATTATTGACAGATTTCGTCTCCATCTGGATTTCTTCACGAAATTTACCCAACCAAAATCAAGGAAATATACGAGGAGTGGCAGAGTCGATACAAGGGTACGACTCAGGAGTTATATATGCACAGACTCAACCACTTCACAATCAAACAAAATCCCTCACGATTAACATTTCAAGGCCATTAGATCATCAACAGAGCTGAATTCATTTAATTGGAAGCAATCGACAATGCATAGAGTTATTGTAGAAAATCTCTATTCTTTCTTGATGACGTCATTACGGGGGTCTTGGAGTACGGTGGAAAACTTCGACCGATACCCCCCGTAATGAATCCAGGCCGTTGATCATGGCTTCCACTGAGATTTGACCAGTCAACTACAGGGGGTCTGAATTTGATAACTAATGAGCTATTTCCCCCACCGTAATAACTAATCTGGAACCACTCTCCCACGATCACCACTTCCGCTCGGGAAGTTGCTTGAACTTTAAGCTAAAAAAAAAACATATATTTCAATAAAGTTTAATAATAATCGAGCTTTGGAACGCTTCTTTTTATGAGACAGTATAAAAACCTTATACTATAACATATGTTTTTCTGATTTTCTAATTTTTTGTATTTTTGATACTCAAAATAAAAATTGAAAAGGATATGCGGATATGATCCACAACAGGCTCCATGGTCAATTTTGGACCAAATTATATGATGGAGGCAACCATATTTTATGTGGCCTTGGGCAAGTGTTTCATTATTATTCTATGTATTCTCATTTGATTCACCAATCCAATTACTACTCACTAGTAGATGTGATGACATATACAACTAGCCATTTGTCAAGAAACAACTTGCCATGTTATTTTCTGAAGCAGCAGTCAAGAAAACAATGTTGTGACCACTTGGGAAACTGTTGGTACCTTTCAACACTATATGAAACCTTCAGTATCTTTCTAATTTAGATTCCATATGATGATCATGTCCTATTCATCATATATGGGATGGTTTGCGCTAGCTAGATTCACAATGTTGGAGATGAGATCTTTGGAGATCTACTCTTCTTCTTGCCACTGGAGGGAAACATTATATCAGCCCAAGATCAGCAATTTCTCTACACTTATCATAAGTGGAGAGGAGGACAGCTTGGGGTAGGCTATTTTGTCTACCATGATCAGATATTCAGCCCACCTACATTGAAGGAGCCAAAGGTGGAGGAGGATTTGCATGAGTTACCATTTTTGAGGGTGGCTCATCTTGCATGGATGATAGCTTGGGGATGGAGGATCCACATGGAAATGATGGTTCCCACTACATTTCAGATCCCATTCCTCAAAGGGACCTCTAGGAAGCACCTTATTGCCTCCTTGAGTACTCTACTTGTTCATGATGATAGCTATTTAGATAGCTTGCATGCTTGGGAGGGGAAATATGGATATTTATTGATGATACAACATCTCATTCCTTGGAGGAGTTTATCACATGTGGGTGATACAGTAGGAGGAGGTGAGACTTCTCAGTTCTATCCTTCCAGTTGCTTGAGGACAAGCAACATTTGGGAGGGGAGGACTGCAATATTCCACAATTAGCATGCAGCTAATTGGAATATTGATTTTTGTTGTTTACACTTAGGAGATGAATAAATGGGTAAGGAGGCCCATACATTTCAGAAGTATAGGAAGAAAATCCCTCATGATGTGAAAAGGGATCATCATAGGAGTTGGATTTCACACCCTCATGTGTGAAATGGGGCATTTGCATGTGGATAAGGTCAAGTTTGACCAAGTCAACAATGCTGGGATAAGAGGTGGAGATCATCTTTAGAGACAACACAATGATAGTGGGAGGAAGATTCCTTGGTGGAGGAAACCCTAATGAGTGGGACCCAAGGTGAGAGGGCTTCCATTTGTATAAAAGGAGGGAAAGGAAGCCGTAGCATGACTATTGTGCTTTCTTCAACTGTTTAGTTGAGATTGCTGTGCTGCTTAGCACAAGGAATTCTTGTTTAGGAATTCCTTCTCCTTTCTTGAGAGGTCTCCTGAGGGATCTTGTACTTCATTTCTCCACATCCAGGCTTGAGGCCAAGCTATCTCCTTCAGCTACAATGTTATTTCTGCAGAAGTATAACGTTGTGTTGTAGGGTGTTGCAGTGGAGGGTTCACAACACCACTTCCGGAGCTTATTTTTCAGAGGAGAAAGCTTTCTTTCCTTTGGGAGATTAGTGAGGAAGCCTTTGGAGCAGATTTTAGATCTTGGCACTTGGCCAACATATTTTCTTTCACCTACAGTGCAGTATCCCTCAGTGACTGCGTTATTTTTGTGACCATTTGCAATGAGGGGTTGTAGTGTTTGTTTGGAGGGTGAGATCTTCAGTGTTAGGATCAACCTTTCACTTGGAAGATCCATTGGAGGAGGTTTATTCATCTTGTGTAGTATCTTTATCCATATCCATCCAGTTCTTAAGTTGTAGCTGCTATTCAGTCCTAGGACTGCAACTCCGACATTTTTGTACTTTTGCATATTTCAGGAAATCCTTTCTGGATTGTCTTGAAATTGAGTTTGGGAGTTTAGATCTTTACTCCCGGCACTTCTTGAGCCATACAATTGTAGATATATATTATTGTACATTATCAGTAGCAGTGTACCTTCTATTACTGTGTTGTTCTTGTTCATGAGCATTCTGTAATGTAGAAACATTCCATCTTTAGCAAATGTATTCATGGGAGGCTTGTTTGCCTTGATTATTTGAGTTGTATTGTACTTATTTGCTAATAATTTACATAATAAAATGGCTCCATGGTTTTCATACATTTTGGTGTAATTTTATTAATTGCTATTTCCATTATTGTGTTCATATATTGCTGCTTCCCCATTTGGGAATATTACACAGTCAGAAAATTTTTTTGTAGGGAAGGCAGAATCTAATATTATTTTTTTACAAGGATTGTATGAAATTAAAAGTATAACTATTTGATCTGGTAAATTTATATAAACTAGAGTATTTTTCAAAAAAAACCGAGGCACAATTGACAATATTTCAAGGGATTTTTACTATATGTTCAAAAATAACAAACTCTAAATATTCATATATATATCAGTATATACAAAGCTGGATTGGTAAGTAAGGATCTTAAGTAGACTAAGGTAAGGCAGGCTTAAGATTTCTAAATACTATGTTCATATATATAAATACAGATAGTAGCTGTAAATTGAATTTATATTGCAATTATAGAATACAGGAAACCCAGTATATCATTACATTGAGCAGAAATTCCCAGAAATTCGCATGATTATGATACATACCTAGAAAGTCATAGAAATTCGCAGAAGAACCCAGGCAATCCCTAAAGATGTCATGGAAGACAACCAAATTCCCTGCGAACAAAAAAAAATAAATTAAAATCAAATTAAACAAAAATAAAAAACAACAAAAAAAAATTACAAAAAATAAAAGCAACTACAACTGCAAAATAAAAAAAAATCAACAAAATTTACCTCAGCGTCGCGACGCAACTGCAAATCAACAAAACTCCCCTCTTTGCCGTGGCGCAACTCCAAATAAAAAAAAATCAGTAGCAACAAACAAGACATAGACACGCAACAGAAAAATAGCAGCAAGCAACGAACAAGACAGAGACGCGTGAGACAGATTTGAACAAGAAAACTGTAAAAGTTTGCGGGCCGATATATTTATAAAATACGAGTTCAGCCGAACTATTTTAAAAGTTCGGCCGAACTAATAGTCCGGCTAAACTTTTAGTTCAGCCGAAATTTTGTTGCTAGTTTTCCCATCTCCGGCCAAAAATTTGTTTTCCATTGCGATTAGTACGCCGTCAATGTAAACGGAAGAATGAGTTTGGCCGAACTAATTTCGAAAGTTCAGTCGAACTCTACAATAGTTCAACTGAAATTTTACGAAATTTTGGCCGAACTATTGAGGAAAAAAGTTTTCCACCCCCGATTCTCACAAAAGTGTTACCCAACTTCGCATTTTTACCCATTAATGTTACAAAAATGTTTACATTAATGGTTGAAGATGGTTTACAAAGTTGACCATGGTTGAATAGGGTTGACCACTGTTAATCGAGGTAGCCCATGGTTGATCATAGTTAATTGTGATTGGTTTGATTACCATGGTTAACCAATATTAAAGAGGATATATCATGGTTGACCTTTGCTAACCATTTCCAGCCATCATTGACCATGATTACCATGGTCAACCATGGTGACTATAGTTGAACAAGGTTCACTATGTTTGACCATTTTGATCATGGTTGACCATGATTGGGCATGTTGAGTATTGCTTACCATGGGTTGACCATGTTCACCATGGTAGACCTTGGCTTCGATGTTATCTATGGTTGAATATGATTGTCTATGATTGGCCATGGAAATCCATGTTTGATGATGTTTCCCAATGGTTAACCATGGTTGGACTATGTTTGTCTCATTTTGAAGTTGGGCTAAGTTATACTTAGTGGAACATCGGACATTATTTGTCACATTGCAACATTGGATAAATTTTGTACCATTCTGACATCACAACAAGTTTGTCACAACATGACATTATACAACATGCATGTATATCTTGGATTCACCCGATCTAACAATGTACTAAAGTTAAATACTGAATAGCTTCTACAAGTCCTTTGCGGAATTAAAAACACAATCGCCAATCACATGAAGTAAAGAAGAATAAAATCAAGCACAACAAAAATAATTTCCCAGGGAAAGCTTGCTTCTAAAAACCCTACTATCTTCTATTGTATATTCAGCATGGATCATGAAACAATTACATACAAAAATCTTCTCACAAGAGCCCTCTAGTACTCAGCTAGTTGTCTCACACTGTCATACAAAACTGATCAATACTTAGCAAATTTACTGCCTCCAGATAGCCTTCCTTGCTTGCACAATCCCTAATGAATGCAATCCCTAAAAGATAGGAATTATGGCCTTTCTTGACTGCGCAAGTATCATGGGCACTCCAATGGGTGTTTGGTTGCATGTGTGCAACCCAATAATCCTACAACTATTAGTCAACTTCTGTTTCACCTAAATCTCAAATGGGTCTCCACTGGATCTGACATGCATGCAACTAATAATAGTAAATCCTCAGTTGCATGTGATATCACTGTTTGTGAATTAATTAATATTTAATTCACTTGATCTGTCACTAGTGTATCTTCAGTTACAACTAGCACAACTAAGTTTAACTCACTTAACTAAGTAAAACTGATTACAACCTGCATTAAGTAATGCACCACTGCACTTCGAACTCTATTACAACTAGAATTACTCTGCATGCCTCACCAGCTACCTCTAACTCAAAATCCACTAGCTAACTAAGTTGATCACTCTCAGTTAACTACTTCAAGTTATCATTGAGAATAGATTACAATTTATTGTCCATCTTAACTAAGGGATAACTAAAATAGACATGCACCAAAAATAGCACTGTGGGCCCCACCCTAATGTAGTTGCTTAATGCACTAGGCGTGGGTGCTGAAATTTTCTTGTTGAATCTCAACACTCCCTCTCAACAAGAAAGAGATTATGCTTCACCCCGATCCTGTCTCTATGGTATTCAAATTTTCTCCTGGTGAGTGTATTTGTCAGAATAGCTACATCCTGATCTTCCGTGGGAATGTACTGAAGCAACATTATCCTTCTCTCCACACAATATCTGAGATGATGGTACCAGATATCTATATGTTTGGAACTATCATGAAACACATGATTAATCGAGAGCTTAATGAAACTCTGATTATCACAATGAATCACTATCGGATCCATTTGAGAACCAAACAAACCAGCAAAGATCTTTCTCATCTAGATAGCCTCACATGTAGCTTGAATTGCTGCCATGTATTCTTCTTTTGCTGAATTGAGTGTCACAGATCGTTGTTTCCTGTTGTACCAGGAAACTGTTGTCAATCCTATGCTAAATATCCCTCCTAATGTGCTCTTTCTGTCTGATGGATTTCTCGCCCAATCTGCATCCGTTAAGCCTTGAAGCTTCACTTCCTCTGTCCGTATGTACCATAGATCATACTCTGATGTGCCCCTAAGGTATCTCAAGACATGCTTCCCCACCTTCCAAAAGATCTTGGTAGGCTTAACCATATATTTCATCCACTATCTCTCTAAAAGTAGCATCCTCTTTCCTCCAATTTCCTGGAAGAGGACTATCCATGGGTTTGCATCTCTCCATGTGAAACTTACCCAGTATCTCCTTTGCATACTTGCTTTGAGACACAAAAAGTTCACCATCTCGCTGCCACTTTCCAATCCAAGGAAATAATGAAGGAGTCCCATGTCCTTCATTTTGAACTCTCTTGCAAGATCCTCCTTGCATGAGTGTATCGGCTACTCATCACCAGTCAAAATTAGATCATTAACATAAAGAAGAATAATCAATAGCTTACCCTCAACCACAATATGGTACAAGTTTGCATCTGCTTCAATTTTGGTGAAGCCCAATCTAGTGATAGTTGTATATCTGAGTGTACCGAGCACGGGGTGCTTGCTTGCTTGTTGAATATCTTGCATTAGGGGAATTTTGAGGTCTAAAATGGGCCTCCTAAGAAAAATGTACAACCAAAATAAACTTTATAATAACCAATAGAATTCAAGATGATGATGTCAACCATGGGGGATGATTCACCATTTTTTCAGTAAAAGGGTAAAAACATTAAAAAAATAATAAAACTATTTTTTCAAATCACGTTTTTTCATGTATTTCTCATTTTTCACATAGCAGGGTCCACTGAAAGTATGCAACATGAGTACTCCTTGGATGAGGAATTAAATTTTGCATCGAAAAAGTACTCCCACTTCAAATTTGAGTAGAAAATTTGGGAGATAATTTGAAAATATGAGTTGAAAAAGTAGTTCTTTCTTTTTTCCCTCTAAAATTTGATGATATCATCAAATATTATTTTATTATTTCCATTATTATTTTATAATTTCCTTAGGAGGCCCATTTTAGACCTCAAAATTCTCCTAATTAAACCTTCATGGTGCTCTATGTACACCTCTTCATCAATGATCCCATTGAGAAACACAGTTTTCACATCCATATGATGAATGCGCCAGCCCATCTGTGCTGAGAGTGCAAGGATGGATCTTATGGAAGAGTACCTTGCAACAGGTGCAAAAATACTACAGTGTTGCATGCTTCCACCCATAGATGCATCGGTAGGACTTGATCATGCAACATCGCTCTTGCTGCACCCATGATCATTCTATTCTTTCTTTCCATGACTCCATTCTATTGTGGGTTATGAGGTGCTATTGGTTCTCTTCGAATTCCTTCTTAGCTGCAGAAGTTCATGAATTCGTCACAGATGTATTCTCCACCATTATCGCTCCTAAGAGCCTTCACTTGCTTCCCTGACTCTTTCTCCACCAGTGCCTCAAAGTCAAGAAACTTAGAGAATGTTTGATCTTTCTTCTGCATGAAGATGATCCAACACTTACGAGAAAATTCATCAACAAATATTACATAGTACTAATTTTTTTCTATCGAAGCAACAAAGAAACGACCACACACATCTGTGTGAACTCTCTCAAGGATCCCCGAAGCTCGGTTTTACTTCTCAAGAAAGGTGGCCTTTACATATTTTCCTATAGTACATCTCTTGCACATGTTTGACTGTGCAAGTGTACCCCTGGGAAGACCAGTAGAAATATGTTGCATGACTTTCAAGGCTCCATGGTGAAGATGGCCCAATCTCCCGTGCCATAATTTGTCCTCATCTTGTCTCACCACTTGATTTTCCTTGCCCATCATTGCTGCACATCCATCTACCTCTAGCTTATAGAGATTCTTAACTTGAATCCCTATCCTGTTGGCTTGTCCTATTTTTTTATGTCGCTAAAAAGCTTTTCCTTCACTAAAAACAACATCATAGCCTCTATCCTCCAACATTGCGATTGAGACTAAATTTTTCTTCAAACCTGGTACATGCATTACATATTTTAAGTGAAAGGGTTTACCTAATTGCCTCTGGAAGGTAATGGTACCAATCCTGGTAGCATTGTACTACCCATAATCATCCATTTCAATATGCATCTGGAGATCCTTCTCCTCCAAGTCACTGAAAAGTTCCTTGTCTCCCGTCATGTGACAGGAAGCGCCACTATCCAAATACCACATAGATCCCAATGCACTTGACACCATGCATGCGATCAATGAGAAGTCAGGCTCAAATTGCGAGGCAAGAGCCTCATTAGCTGCAAATCCTCCAACCTTCTTGTTCTTCTTCTTTTGTGGACAGTTAGTAGAAAAATTTCCATGCTCGTGATAGTGAAAACACTTCACCTTGGACATGTCCTACTTCTTGCCTTTCTTGGACTTGGATTTGGAATCGAATTTCTTGCCCTTCCCCTTATTTTACTTGGTTTCCAAAGCATAACCCTCTTCATCTTCATTCTTAGATGAAGATCCATCTCTGGTGTTCCATCTGAACTCTTCCTGCACCAAATCCGACCACAGTCGTTCCCAATTTGGAAAATTTTACCTTCCATTGACAGAGTCTTGATAACTGTGCCAACTCTTGGGAGGTCCTAGGAGAGCCAAGCTCACCAAATCATCATCAGCGACAGTTATACCAATGCTCCCCAGTTCATCCCGACATTGGACAACTGCATCTTACAAACTGCGTGCCTGGTGGGTGTTGACCACTACTACTCACTACACCAGTGTTTATGAGGAGGATGAATAACCGCTTATTAGGTTTTGATACATTACATTTTTCTATTGTACTATATTGATACTGTACAACTTATTAGATACAGTATGTAAGTACGGAATTTTTGCATTTTATAAGGTTTATTCGCTTTATTCTATGTAGTACGAACCTCTTCTACATTGCGCTATACGACTGCCTGACGCCAGGAATACAAAGCCATATTATACTGAACAAACACCTGTCACATCATATGAGCTTTGATGATTCATAGATAATTATTTAATTCCAGTCACGTCTGTCGTGGTATCTCAGTCTAAACGTCATTGAGTCAATGAAAATAAATCTCCAATCCTACCTTTATTTTTTATGATTTAAAATCTTCACTTGTCGTGGATCACTTTTAAGTTAGACCCTCCTTTCCTTCACTGAGAGACTCAATTAAAGGTATGAAGCAATCCAGAGTTCGAGGCAATTCCTCCAAACCAAGGCTTCTTCTCATTGTCATACCATTCAGTTACTTAACAAAATATAACACGCAATCTCAATGATGGAATCTATCCGAAACCCTCGTGTCAAAAGTAGTTTAGCATAAATTCCACATTTTTAATTACTTAAATTGCAATTGGAAGATAATTTTCAAAATAGATTCTTTGGGTTGCAGCTTAAAGAAAAAAATAGAATAAAAAATAAAATCGGTTTTTATTTATATGAAATCTTTGTCCTCAAATTTTCTACATGGTGTGTGTGATCAGATGTACAATATCAATATACTACAACACAAAAATATAATGTACCAAAAGCTCGTGTTCATAGAAACTGGAGTTTCCCAAACATAAAAGACATCTTCTTCATTATACAGCACAAAGAGATGGTCTCCACCAAGAGAAATATCGGTGATAGCACCTCCACATGAAACACGTTTGTTCTCTATTTGTGATGTGAGCACCCAATGAGGAGAAAAGAATACATGCTTCTTCTTCTTCGTCGTCGAGAAAATATGAAATCCGTAGGTTTCCAATTTAGAATACCATTTTTCTTCGTCTTCAACTGATTGAGATACCATCTTTCCTGGCCAATTCCGGTGACAACACTTGACATGGTTCATGGACCTCATATCAAGAAATACGAGATTATCATATTGATTGGCCAGGCATACTGTTCTGCAATATTCCATGGCCACGGTGTCGACCACCACTTTGTGGTCCAACAAACGGCAGTCTATCCACGTCAAGGCCACGCTATTCTTTTCCCTAAAATCCATCAAGCTGATGTGACCATCATCACTTCGAGGATACAGAGTTGTCCCCAAGAGGAGATTGCTTTTGGGAAGCCACTGTAGCTTTCCTGCATCTCTGAGGGGCTAATCGTATACGAAATCCACTTGTTGACATGTACTTTGATCCCACAACGCTACTCCATATCCGTCTTTTAACTCTCTACAATTCGCGTACATGTGACCGTGGCTGCTGCTTGTGAGTGCTCTGGCAGTAAAATTCTTGTGTTGATCACCTTGATGGCACACCTGGAATCTATGCTATATCTTTCCCATTCTAGTATTGAAGCTCTCCATGCCGCTGTGGCTAGGCTTATCCACGCTAGCACAAGTGCCAATGACGAGGCGTTGGGGATTCAGAAAACTCACGTCGTTGATGAGATGGTAATCAAGATTGAGGGGTTGTAGCTCCTCCATTGTCCAATCGTAGACATGTACCATGCTGTCGTGTGCCACACATCATCCTCTATCCTACGCTACTCTTATGGCGGTGATGTCTCTGGTGGTTCTTCCACGAATAGAAGCGGAAAGTTGAATTTGGTTTCCGTCGAAGCTGCGAGCGCATTTGGCGCTATGGAATCTGTCCATGAGACCATAGTAGAGCGCCTCTCTGTAAAGAACCCTGTGGGACATGTGTGGAGGGACGTGCAGTTCCCCTATTCGGAGAGGGTCGAGGAGAAGGGATAAATAGGATGGATTTCTGTCAATGAAATACTCGTGGTTATTTGGTTTATCAGGCACCCAAATGTGGCTGATCATGGCTCCCAGCATCGATTCCCGCCCTGCGTTGGCCAGAGTGCTCCGGTTCATCACAAATAGTTTTCCCCCAACGTTCAGTTTAACTTTGTCATCATCATAATCCTGCTCTCTTCTCATCGCCATCCCCACTAATCCCTATAATAAAAAATCCCCCTGCTGTGAATCACCCTGGGCACTGTATGAAGTTGAAAGTTTGAAAAAATACCTACAACTCCCAACCCATGGACAATGCCAGTGGAAGGTAATGCCCTTTGGTTTAAAAAATGCTCCAAGTGAATTTCAAAAAAGAATGGAAGACTTTTTCAGAGGATTAGATTGGTTAATCATTTACATTGATGATTTACTTGTTTGTTCTAAAAATATTCAAGAACATCAAAAGCATCTTCAAATATTTTATGAGCATTGTTTTAAGCATGGATTATCTCTGTCAAAATCCAAAATGGAGATTGGTTTAACATAGGTATATTTCTTAGGTTTACATATATCCAATGGCAACATCTAGTTGCAAGACCATGTTTTAACAAACCTGCAAAAATTTCCAGAGAAAATCATCGACAAGACACAGTTGCAACATTTTCTTGGAAGCTTGAACTACATCAAACATCTCTATAAAGGACAGGCTTAGGATCTTGTTATTTTGCAACAACGATTAAAAAATGCACCTATACCATGGAATGAAGCCATGACTAAAGCAGTGCAAACCATCAAAGAGAAAGTTCAACTACTTCCTCCTCTCAAACTCCCAGCAGACGAAGGTTTCTATATCTTAGAGACAGATGCATCAAACGTTGCATGGGGGAGTGTTGAAAGAATCAAAAATTATGAACATATATGTGCCTATACATATGGATCCTTCCATGGTGTAGAATTAAATTACCCAAGTAGCCACAAAGAAGTTCTGGCGATTAAGAAAAGTGTCTCTCATTTTCGACTGTATCTCAAACCAGTCAAGTTTCTCGTCAGAACGAATTTAAAGATTATGCCAGGCATGATTAAGCTAAAAAAATAATTATCTGATAATAATGCAAGAATCTTAATATGGGCAGCATGGCTTGAAAATTACGATTTTGATATTGAACATAAGCCTGACTACCTAAATTTCCTAGCAAATATTTGAACACGTGAAGCAGAAGCCCTATCAGCTTAAAAGGAAGCATATGTGGGCCTATTTCTTTCATGTTTTGTTGTCATAAAATTCAGTCCCTACATGTCAAAATAATTTCTCGAAAGAGATAAGGGATGAGATAATACAAGTTGTCCACTTGTACCCGAATATTAGGTCAAACTGGCAGTCACCAGTTTTAAGTCACCAATTACCGACTGAGAATACTATAAAATGAAGGTTTCGTCCTCATTATTCCTCACACCAATTAGAATCGAGTTCTCTTATTCTAAAATAAGGTATCTCTTCTCCTCTTCTTCATAGAGATATGCTAGATTGCCTCTTGGTGTCATACCTTGCAGGAATAAAATATCAGTATCTCAAAAATTCTGATTTCTGAGTCTGTATTGAGTATGTTTTAAACTAAAGGGAATTACCTTCCACTGGTATTGTCCATGGGGGAAAAAAAAGGTTGTTTTGTACCTATCTTCTTTTTTCAGACCAACTTGATTAAAACCATATTTTAGGTCGAACTTACTGAAGATTGTACACCCTTTCATTTTTTGTAGGAGAGCTGCCTGGTTTGGAAGAGGATACACTATTGTCTTCAAAACTGCATTGAGAGGCTTATAATTTATAACCATTCTTGGTTTGCCTCGCTTGATTTCATTGTGATTGTTGACGTAGAATGCTTTGCATGCCCACTGGGATCGGGCTGGTTCTATTAAACCCTTTTCAAAGACATCTGCAATCTCTTTCCAGTAATATTCTAATTCTATAGGACTCATTAAAGTTGTTGAAGCTTTTTATGACTTAATCTTAATGTCATCTGCAAAAGGGAGATCAATAACATATTCTTCTCTTTTCCAATAAGCATTTGGAATGTCAGAGGAGAAAATCATTTTTGATATTTTCTGAGATATCATTTAGATAATTTTTGAAGAGGTAAATCCCCTCTGTGGACAGAGGCGATCCCTACTAGCCCAGATCGGGTCTAGCAACAATCAAAACACGCAATGGTACAAGCTCCTAATTGCAATAAACCAACTTGCGAAGAAGGCTTACCTTGAATCCAACGCTGTCATTTGTAGAGGAGGTAGCACTCCCGTTCCCTTGCTTCGGCAGATCACAATCCTTCACGCTCGCCGTGATCGAACACCTGCACACGCGAGAAACACAACAAACACAAGCATAAAATCCAATATACACAACTATGTGTCAGTCAGAGAGGACACAACTCATGTTCATAATGAACAAAACAAGTGGAACCATAACCAATAGTCGCTTATCAATAATTCATACAAAGGAAAATACAACCTGGCTTTGACGTTGAATTCTCCTTCGGTGGGTCGCCAGCGGAATACGTCTCAGTAAAGCTTGTCAGGAATGGGGACAAGCCTTTCTCTTCGATCATCAATCTCCTTGCTATAGATTTGACACTATGAGGGCTATTACAACATTCTTTAGGCTCTTGAAGGCTCTTGGAGATTAGCTTGCAAAGGAAAATGGCAAGCTTATATAGATGGAGGAAGGGGAGTTGGGATCCCTACAATCACGGGATTGGCCCTATCCTCAAGGAAGCTTCCATGAGAGGTGGAAAACCACTTCCTCTACATGGAGATCTAGAGCCAACCTCCCAACTCAAATTGGGAACCAGTTTAGAAATTGGTTGGAATGAATCTTCCGCCATTTATTTTTAAAAAACACTCTTTATTGAGCCTAGCGCGGGTACAACTCTGGGACAGAGCGCCAATTGGCGCGCCCTCTTTGGAGGATTTCCCCTATTGGCGCAGGTATAACACTGGCTAGTCGCGCCAAGGATAAAAAGGCTATTTTTAGGGTTTTTCACAAGGAGTTGTCTTCAGGACAATGAAAGTACATGTTCAGGGGAATGCCATGAAAGTGTTTTCAAGTTATGTCACTGCTCACAGGTCACGAAATAAGCCCTCCAATGTGCGGGATGGGGAATTTCAGGGACAGTGACAAATTGTTGTGTAATAGATGCCCCCTAAAGCATGAGGCCCGAAAGAGAGAGAGGGGTGAAATGTTTTACGAGACCGTGTCCAACTGAAAACACCACCGTTGGAAAATCTGCGTAGAGAAGTACAACTGATATCTCAGATACATGATATATATGTGGTATGGGTGCAACCATCCATAACAGAGTATACAATAATCCAGACCCAAGGTACGGACGCAGCCATCCAGTAAAGATCCACAAAGAGACTCAGGTATGGTCGCAGCCATCCAGTGAATGAGTCATGTAACTAATCATAATAATCCAAAAAATCACAGCCTGGATTGTAACACACAGAAATCTAGGGTCTTGTGCTCCATCTTGACCCGATCAAAGTAAAAGTTCAAGCATGTGAATGAGTGAGTTGAAGTCGAACATGCAGGAACATCGTCTGATTACCAGCCAATGATGAAAGCTGTTAACAGATGTGAGAGGAACCACCAATAATGAGGATGGTCCTCAGGGTACTACAGGTACAATCTACGGCATGTGAATCAATGAGCTGGTGTCGAACACCCGTAGAATCACTCGATCGGAGGCCAATGATGAAAACCTCACGTTGAACGTGAAGAACCTGCCATTGAGGCATGCAGGCTCCAAGGTACCAGAAGGGCGTCTCTAGATCAGCTTCCTGGATAATGAGCTGAAGTCGACAAGAAGTGACCTTGATCAAAGGTGGGCCATAAGTTTTCCCACATCATCGACGAGAGATAGAGGAACATAATGTCTTTTGTGAATCAAGATCAGATGAGAATCAGAGGAAGGTTAAAATTTTGTAGAGGTCAACTTCTCTTGAACATATGGTGGCACGACAATGAGTTTGGAAGTATTTGACATCAACAGATTAGAGGTCATGATGACGAGACAAAGAGCAGATGAGAGGTCAAAATGGATTACCCAAACCCACGGAGGCAAGTGGAAAACGAGATGAGATGTCCCCAACTCGACACGAATGCAGACAAGTGCCATGTTCAAGAGAGACATACCGCCGACAAGACAATGATTGTGGTTCCATTTTCCCCCACCATTTCTGGCGAGTACCTCTTTATTTTTACAAAAGCTTGAAGAGGATACCATATGCTTGTCATATAAGTTTGTCCTTCGGACGAATCCATCCTAGTACATTTAACGAGCCCTAGGAAGGAGAAACTCGAATATCGTCATTATGACTGAATCCAATGTCATCAGGGTTTAACAAGTCTGACAAAGGAAGAAATCGGCATCTTCTCATGTTTAGAGAGTTTGAAAAGACAACAGAAAAGTAAACTCCAGCGGTCCCTTTTCATAAATAGTTCCTCAGATCCGAAAAGGTAGAAAACAATGTCTGAGAAAACCTCCTAGTCGCGATAGGCTAGGGTATTCCTTTTTTGTAAATAATCTATCCTAGCCCAAAAAAGGGGTAAATGTATACTGGGTAGATGTCGTTTCGCAGCCACTTTAACTAGATCAAAACGACAAGTGACTCGGCAATCTTTTCATGTTTAGAGAGTCAGAAAAGAGCTAAAAGATGACTCCTCCTGGAAGAACGAGTGGTATAAAGGGTAGCAACTGGTTCCGGTAATGGTGGAAATACTCTGAACAAATAAAGGTCAAGAGGATGGCTAACAAGACCACTCATCGCAGCGGTTCCTCGGGAACGGTTAAAACAACCAAGTGAAGGCATATGATTGACCAAGCAGATAGTGACGATGGAGTGAGAAAACAAGGCTCATCTGAAAAAACAAGATGATAAAATGGCAATCACAAGAGGTAAAATGGGCATGGTTTCATTTTTACACAAGCTTGAAATCAATAAAATCTGCTTGAAGTTGGTTTCATTTTTACACAAGCTTGAAACAAAGATAAACTATGCTTGAAATCGGTTTCATTTTTACACAAGCTTGAAACAGAAACAAACTATGCTTGTAAAGTAAGCATGCCCCCAGCATGGTGACTCAATTCGAGGTGCATGCCCCCCAAGCTTCAGTCCATATGAAATGTAGATGGAGTGAAGGTTCAAATTACAAGATCACGAGAAAGACTCGTCTGGGATTTTACGAGATCTTATCAAAGACTCAAATTGAACAAGAACGTGTTTCATTCTTTTAACGAGGTTGACACCTTAAAAGAACTATCCTCAGGACACCTTGTTTCATGGTTTAAGGAGCTTGACACAAGAAAACGAACTATGCTCCGACCAACTTGTTTCATTTTTTAAGGAGCTAACTCTGCTCCGGACACCTTGTTTCATTTTTTAGGGAGCTTGACACAAGACAAGGAACTATGCTCTGACCAGCTTGTTTCATTTTTTAAGGAGCTTGACACAAGGAAAAGAACTCTGCTTCGACGACCTCATCATAATGAACAAGAAGTCATCGCTTCCAAGAGTTCCACTCCCGACGGAAGGAAAACATCTTGGAAGTCTGGACCCAATGCCCCCAGCACACTATGCACGATGGCATTATCGTTGAGTACAGGCACGGGGTAGGTAGCCACATAGTTGACCTGCAGTGGGGCAGATACAACGGGTGGATAAAAACTAGGAAGGGATGATGGCAGGCCAGATGCCACATCAGGACAAAAGAACGAAAGCTGATCTATGGTCACGATCTGTCCTTCATGTGTAAAACAGACCACACGAAAAGGGTGGAGACAAGCACTCCCATGGCATAGGTGTAATCGCGCCCCAAGAGTAGATTGAAATCCAAGGGGCCTGGAACAACCATCACATCCATATGGACGGTTTTACCTCCCAAAGTAACAGGTAACCTTGGCAGGATCCCTAATGGTTGACTATTTCTTCTGTTAAATGCCAACAGATTCTACGTAACAGGCACAAGTGGCGGCGAACCAAAAGCTTGCCAAGTAGTTGAGGATAAAATACTAACAGATGCTCCTTCATCTATAATGGTGCTGGGTACGACCAAACCAAAGGCCTGTACCATTATCTCAAAAGGCACATAAGACGGAAGGCGGTATCCTGCAAATCGACTCCAATCAAAGGAAGCAATCAAACTACTCGGAGGGGCTACCATTGAACCAAAATGGTCTCCCCCTGGTGTTACGGAAGAAGAAGGAGCATCCTCCACGACCTCCATCGCGAAGGTGGGAGGGGTATCCTCCGGGACCTCAATCACAGGAGGTGGAGGAGCCGCTTCTTGAGGTGCAGGGATGGGAGAATCTTTCTCCAAATCTAAAGAATCTGAAGAAACAAGAAGAACCTGAGGGGTGTGATATCCACTCTCAATGGAAAATACTTGGTGCACCGTAGATGGGGCCAGCTCAACCAATCCCACAACCAATGGTTGGTCGGGAATGGATTCCTGAATTTGAATTTCCGAGGGAGCAGGATCGACTAAGGATGACTCTTGACCAATCGTAGGATCAGCAGGTGGAGGAATCAAAGAAAGCTGATTATAACCAGCTGGAAGGCATGGTGTAGAACCGGTTAAGTTGTCCAAAACTCTTTTGGCTTCATCCATATACGGACAAAGGTGAATGGCATGGTTCCCTTCACACAACTTACAGGGATTAGTAATCTTACCCTACTTCCTAGGAGACTTACCAGCAGCAGCCGAAGACGTGCCCCCAACCTGACTCCCAGAAGCCAAAAGCAACAGTGGACGACCGTCGGACCATACTTCGAGCACCTTGGAAATACCAGGGAAATCTCGAAGAAGATGGTCTCCCGTGCACAACATGCAAGGGAACTTGACTTTCCATGGAGCGTTGGAAGGTTTATCAAGAGGAGATGTTTCAAAAGCAGTTGTTATATCCTTAGCCTCTCGCTTATCTAACTTCTTCTTCTTTGTCTTCTTCTTCTTCTTCTTAGCCACCTGGTTACTCGAGTCCAGACTTTCACCAGGCGAAGTAGAAGAGGAGGACGCGAAAATAGACGAAGAAGGGGAGAGGTCCACCTTGGAATCAACATGACGTTGTTCAGGCGGAGGAAATGATTGAATAGTGGCCGGGACATTCGGGACCACAGAGGTTGAAAAAAACCAAACAGGAAACCCAACAGTTAACCCAGGAAGGGACAACGTTGCCATATAAGGAGCACCAAGATTTCCAAAAGGAGGAAAAGGACCAGGATTCCCATCAGAGGGGATTCCTTGGTTGGTGAACTCCAGAAAAGTTGCCATCAGAAACGATCTTCAGAACAACACCCTAAGGAAACTAACTTTAACCAGGAATATTTCATGGGAGTTAATTTTTAAAACATTGAAACAAAACTCTGCTGTTTCATCTTTTAAGAGTCGAGAAACAGACAAAAGGGGACTCTATCGCTTTTAGATTGGAAACAAGCGTGAAAGGACAAGCGCTTGATGATCCTCTCAAATTTAAAGATTCAGAAAAGATCAAAATGACTACTCGGATGATCTAGGCAAAGGGTGTACCAAATATCCGTGAACTGCAATATACACCTTAGTTTCAAAATGAAAGAGAAATCAACCAAGGACTTAACGTACGTGCATGAAATCTCCCCGTATGCTGTGTCCGGTGTATCACGGGTATAGGGCAGCAGACTCGGCTTCCTATGGATAAAGGATGGCAACCTAGTGGGGTCTCCCTTTATATACGCGATGGTACGGGGAGCACAAGTCCGTATGTTGCTAGTGCTATCTAAAGCCAAGAGGCAAATGACAGCTACTAGGTTTAAAGACGCCGAAACACGTCTCTAGCCTAGACCTCTAAATATTTCGTTAATGTTTCAATGCTGCCTTAGTGTAAATTGAATAAATTTTAATGTTTATCTTCAATTATGTTTTAGTTTTTAGGCCCTACCGTATGTCATCTGACAATCTCCTATATGCAGCTATATGAGAAAAGAAATCTTTCAATTCGATGAATGCTATCTAGTTAAGGGAAGAGCTTCAAACAATGATGCAACAAACAACAACATTGTAAACGAAAATTTTCCAAACTAGATGACTTTCACTATCCAAAAGTAATTTCAAACATTCAACGATGTGAATAATGCAATGTAATCTATGCAAAATCCTCTTTTTCGAAAACTATGCGATTGTAATCTATGCATAATTTCCTTTCCTTTTCAAATTATAAGAATGCACTCAATGCATTTTTCGATGGAATGAGAATCTACTTAATGCATGCTTTTAATGAAATAGAATTCACTCAAAGCGACTTCTAGTTTTCAATCATTAAACAATGTAATCTAAGTTTGATGATGGATCTAAAAAAAAACATTTTTCAATGCAATGTGATCTAATGCATGAAAATAAAACTTTGAAATGAAAACTAAAAGAACGCAAATCTTCTTAATGGAAGGATGAATGAAAAAGGGATGCAAACAAACACTAAGAATGCAATCGCCGTTTCAAAACACTTTGTAACGAAATTCCTCAAAAGGCTACAAGACATATGAGGTCAAACACAAAGAGGACTTCCAAAGCAAGAGATCAAAACAAGGCATTCATTCCCTTTTACATCAAAAAATCATGGAAATAAGACATTTCAAACAATGAGCAATGTAATCTATGTTCATACAGTGAAAATACCGGAAGGGAAAGACACACTGGTGAAGGATTTAGGGAAAAAATCTCAATTTTCACACACCCTGAAATTGGCACGACTTTATCATTGACAACTAGCGCCAACTGGAGCGACTTTCTCACTGACAACTAGCGCCAATGTCAAATTTGAGTGGGTTGCTAACTGAAAACATGCGCCAACGCCTGAAAATGAAAAAAACAAAGAATTTCTCCGAACCAAGACCAGACTCACCACTTCAAGGAGAATCTCCAAGACTCAAATGAACCAAGTAATCTAGGCTCAAAGCGTAACAAAGTGGAATTCGAATGAAGAAGAAGTCAATCACTCAAATAACGCAATAAAATGATAGACAACCACCAAACGAATGCAAAGAAGCGATCACAAGGTTGACTGAACAAATAGAAACCAAAAATTCCCAAGGGAGGCTCAACACACAATAGCCCCTAGATGCCCTAGGGCTAGAATGTAAAATTGATAGAAATGGGAAAACAACCAAAGGATGAAGGTCACAGTCAGTCAAACAAGGCTCCATAACACTCAAGCAGTTGTAAAAATAAGACCAAACAACCAGATCAAGCTTAGAAAGCTCAAAACAGAGTAAACCCTAATACCTTACAGGATTGGCGCGACTGTAAGGCTGAAACTAGTGCCAGAATGGAGTTGGCGCGAGTAATACACTAGCAACATGCGCCAGTGGGCGCGAATGTCAAGCTGGAAAGCACGCCAGTTGAGTTTACCATGAAAAAATTAAAAAGGAGCAATCCAAGAAGGAGACTAGTGATGGTAAAGTCAAGCAAAAAACCAAACACACAACAAGATCCAGCCAAAAGAGCTGATCAAGAAAGTAAAGCCAAGGATGGATCGAAAAGACGAGACAATACTCCAATAGTTCAGTTCATAAACTAGACCGAAGATTGACTGAAGCAGCATTCATCTACTTTCGCTAATGCAGAGCAAGAGAGTTTCGAAGGCTATCTGCCTAACTTCAGGCTCCGTCTGTAGTTTACAAAGAAAACAACAAGCTAGACGTTCCCCAGTGGAGTCACCAATTTTTTGAAGAGGTAAATCCCCTCTGCGGACAGAGGCAATCCCTACTAGCCCAGATCGGGTCTAGCAACAATCAAAACACGCAATGGTACAAGCTCCTAATTGCAATAAACCAACTTGCGAAGAAGGCTTACCTTGAATCCAACGCTTTCATTTGTAGAGGAGGTAGCGCTCCCATTCCCTTGCTTCGGCAGATCACAATCCTTCACGCTCGTCGCGATCGAACACCTGCACACACGAGAAACACAACAAACACAAGCGTAAAATCCAATATACACAACTATGTGTCAGTCAGAGAAGACACAACTCATGATCATAATGAACAAAACGAGTGGAACCATAACCAATATTCGCTTATCATTAATTCATACAAAGGAAAATACAACCTGGCTCTGACGCTGAATTCTTCTTCGGTGGGTCGCTAGCGGAATACGCCTCAGTGAAGCTTGTCAGGAATGCGGACAAGCCTCTCTCTTCGATCATCAATCTCCTTGCTATAGATTTGACACTATGAGGGCTATTACAGCATTCTTTAGGCTCTTGAAGGCTCTTGGAGATTAGCTTGCAAAGGAAAATGGCAAGCTTATATAGATGGAGGAAGGGGAGTTGGGATCCCTACAATCATGGGATTGGCCCTATCCTCAAGGAAGCTTCCATGAGAGATGGAAAACCACTTCCTCTACATGGAGATCCGAAGCCAACCTCCCAACTCAAATTAGGAACCAGTTTAGAAATTGGTTGGAATGAATCTTCCGCCATTTATTTTTAAAAAACACTCTTTATTAAGCCTGATGCGGGTACAACTCTGGGACAGAGTGCCAATTGGTGCGTCTTCTTTGGAGGATTTCCCGTATTGGCGTGGGTATAACACTGGCTAGTCGTGCCAAGGATAAAAAGGCTATTTTTAGGGTTTTTCACAAGGAGTTGTCTTCAGGAGAATGAAAGTACATGTTCAAGGGAATTCCATGAAAGTGTTTTCAAGTTATGTCACTACTCACAGGTCACGAAATAAGCCCTCCAATGTGCGGAATGGGGAATTGCAGGGATGGTGACAAATTGCTGTGTAACAATAATTATTACGATGAGCTATGGCAAAGGATATAATCCTTTGTTGTTTTTCTTTATCAGCAGGCTTGACTGGAATGACTGTTTTCTTTTTTGGAACAATAAAGACTTCACTGGCTTTCAAAGGAAGGAAAATAGGTTTGTTATTAATGGTCATTCTAAACATCTGTTTAGGATAGTCTATTTGGATTGGTGACCATCGGGTAAAGAATTTATAACTGGGGATGTCATTGGCTGGAATCTCATCTAGTTATAGGAATGTACATTGAACTGGGTGTTCCTAAATTTTTAAGGGAAAAACTAAGACTTGGTGTTCAATAGGGAAAATCGATCCAGTAATGGTGGATCCACCTTCATTTGATTTATCCCAATAAAATGGAGGAATTGCTAAATGCCTAGTGTTGGGGTTCCCATGTTTTGGCAAGTTTGGAAATACCCAAAGATGAGACAACATCAAAACCACTTTCAGACCTCAGGATCGAGCCCTCCTAGGTCTATAGAGAGATATCTCTATATAGGAAAAGGTTTTATGTCTTTGTAGCTCTGTTTTTAGGTTTAGGCTAGTTATTGGCATGGGTTTGTTTGTTTGATTTTTGTTTGATTGTTGGGAAACAGGAAGGAAAGGTTCACTATGAGACAAGGCTGAATAAAGAGGATTCTAGACAAAGGAGAAATGATTTTAGGGAAAACTCAAGACCATTGGGCCATGGAGTCAGGAAAGGGTTTAGTTGCTATTCAATACGCAGGCTTTCAATTGGGCTAGTCATCTAAAGCATTGGATCTTAAAGATGATAGTGTGGCATAAAATGGTAAGAAAGAAGGTGAAAGGCAAGGAAACCTCCAAGGTGACCTTTCAGGAATCAAGGTCCAGGGACAAGATGTGCCACTAGACACTTGTGACCTAACTCCTAAAGGGTGAACTCTTCAGAAAAAGGAAACATTAAAGGTTTAAACACAAAGGTGGAAAACCTGAGATCAGAGAGAGACTTTGAACTCTTAATGCTTCGGAACGCAACTTAAGGGAACTTTGAGAGGTTCAATTGATCGAAAAGGACCCTAGTGAGATAGACACAGTGTTCTGAACTCCCAGTATCCCATTTCTTTCAATTAAAACCCAACAAGAACATCTGGGAACAGATTCATTAATTCATACATCAGCTAGCATGAAGATCAACTACTACACTGGTTAAATCAACTTGAATCAATGCTCAGATAACACATATAGCATAAAACATCAAAGGTAGGGAGAGCAGAAGCTTAGGGTACCATGTGAGGGTATATCCTAAACCAGATTTCTGATGCATGCCAGAGAAACGAAATGTAATGAATTACAGAAGGAAAATAGAGACTAAGTAAGAAAACATCACCGCTGCTTTAAATCAGGATCCAAAGAAATGTGCTTGTCATATTAAAGAGTAACACCAGTCATGTAAAACATTGCCAACAACTTGATATTCAGTCTGAAAACATCTTTCTCAGCCTATCTTACAACTTTACATAGAGAACTATATCTCAAGAGAAACAACTTACAATCACAGATATCCGATCAACAACCATAACAATGAGTTTCTTCATGAGTTTTATAGCTGAAAGAGAGGAAGAGGAGGTAGATGAAACAATAAATGAAACATTAAATAGAGTAGAAGAAGAAGGTTGAGGCCCATTCTGTCTTTAACGTCTATGCATTAATCTTCGATACTCTTTGGATGAAAGAGTGGTCTTCGACCGACTGCCATTTACTCCAAGGTATGTTCTTTGATGTACTTTAGGCTGTAGTGCTCTAGTTGATAAAAAAAGGCAGATCAATGACTTTGAGGCCTACCATACTGCGTAACAAATGCTCTGGTAGAATTAGGACTTCTGTCAGGGTGGAAGTCTTCTCATGGACACAATGTAGAATAAAAACTGTATGGGTACTGTCTCCTTTCTTGGGAGGAGAATTCTGCTGATGTGAAACCTTGATGATATTGTTTTCTGCGCGTTAGGCCTCATTAGGCTTTCTGTGTGATTTCCGAGGTCTTCAATCTGGTACTTTGCCTTTACAACACTGAATCAGAGCTTAAAATATGCATTAAACCCTCTGTTTATTCACTAATACTTTTTGCCGCTTCATTACTATCTCTGTCTATGAAATTTGGAACTTTAATGGTGTTGGGGGGACTTTACAGAGTTAAACTCTGTCCTTTAATGAAAATCACTTTCTAACATCTTCCCAGGCTCCTCTCTTTAATATCAGGCTCTGAAATTAGTCTTCTCTGTGCTCTGTGCCATTATAACAGTGACTGTGAGCAATGGCGGAGTTCACCGCCTGTATCCTGCAAAACACGCAACTATGTTAAGAAATCCATGCATGGGGGAGGATGGGTGCAGTGGAATGCTGTGAGAATGGCAGCGAATAGAGGTGAATGCCACTGATGTGATGGAAAGCAGTGGAAAATGCAGTGAAACGGTGGAAAAATTCATGTGGAAGTTGGGCGAAATGAAAAAACTTTAATGTAAAACATTAAAATTTTAATGCTTGGCGGGATGATACGATGTTTGATGTAAAACCCAAGGTTTGGGCCTTCGGACGAAATACACTGAGAATGTATGAAAAATGCAGCGAAATGATATTGAATGGTGGGACCTGGTCATGGGCGGAGGGAAATTCAATTAGGGCCATTGGATCAGAATGGATGGACGGTGGAGATCGGATCGGGGGTCAACAATCGGGGGAAATAGGAAGCGGTGCATTAAGTTTTTCCGATTGCAATTGGAGCAATGTGCGCTAGCCGTTGGATCTAAGAAAAGATCGACGGTTGATATGTAATCGGAGGGGTGAATGGGGAGATCGACGGGAACATCGTAGAATTAGCGCAGACCATCGGATCTATGTAGATCGACAGCTTAGATCGCAGTGGGAGTCTATGGACCAAACACGCCATCGCATCGGAGAACTCCATGGTAACAAATAAACGCGCTTATATGAATGCTCTGATGCGATAAGCACCCAAGGCCGTAGCGCCTGGTTCTGGCACCTAATCGCATGGTGGGGAAGTGGTTGGGGGCTGGCCGAAAGGGGCTAAGCTTGTACTAAGGTAAAAAGATGGGTTTCAGGCTTAAAAGTGATGTTTTTAAGGCTAAAAACAGGCTTTTGGTAGAGGTAAAAAAGGGGTTTACACTCAAATGAAGGGATTTCACTTGTTTTAAAGGAGGAATTAGATGGTTTGGAAGACTTAGGAGGTATTTTGGGGTTTAAAAGGGGAGACTTTGAAAATGGAAAAAAGGTTAATAATGAGGAAATTTGCAGGGATACAAGGGGCAAAAGAAGGCCTTTCTGAGCACAATTTTTTACAGACAGTGAGGCCTTTTGGATGGAAACAGCAGTGAGGATCCTTTTAAAGGCAATGAACACATAGAGGCTTCAAGGATGAGAGATTTTTCTGGGAAATGTATCTCTTGAAGTCTCGTAAAACAATTTAGCCACCTGTTTGCTTGGCAAAAAATTCATAGGTGGCTAACAGTGGCTCCACGTGGTGATGGCTTCTTCTTGAAGGAGTCAAGAATTTAGAGAACAGATCTTTGGAGTAGGCTAGATGCCTGATCCCTAAACCATCTTTCTTCTTTGATTAAACTGTACACATGATGGAGTTAATCAGCAGAAAACTTTCCCCAAACAATCTACCTACCCAAACTACAATCCTAAATTTTTTTCTTCAAGGTGCATTTGAATTTGCAGACCTTCTTCATCATTTTTTATTGGAAAGCAAAAAACAAACTAGTCTATTTCTACCCTTGTTACTCCATGAGATCATCTTAAACTATTTGCCTCATATGTTTCTCTACCTAATCTAATATCTGCTAGGATTAAGCTGTCTAGTAGATTTCTTTCTCTACATTATATAACAGAAATTTAAAAACAGTCAAACTAGGATTGGACAGTCTAGTTTGCTGTGGATCCAAGGCATAAAGGCAGTTGCACATGGACTAAAATTGTAGAAAATTGAAAACAAATTTCGAAGGCTTGAAATCTTGATACTCTTGGAGCATCCTTCCTTTCTTTGTGACTCAAGTTTTGGGCTTGTTAGAGTCACTTTCCTCTTCATTGCAGCTCTGGTTTTGGGCTTGTTAGAGCTGATCTTTCTTTCTCCTTCGCTGGTTCAGATTTTAGGCATATTAGAACCAAACATCTTCACTTCTTTCGGCTTAGGTTTTGATCATGTAAGGGCCCATCTTTTGCACTTCAGAGGTGCAAGTTTTGAGCATGTATCAAACTCTCTTTCTCTCTGTTTTTTGAAACATTTTCTCTTTTTCTTGAAAATAAACCACAGCAATGGTATTTACAATGGAAATGAAAACTGGAAATCGTAAATTAGCAGTAGTAATGTTTGAGCATCTTGCCATTGACAGGACCCCCAAACAGCTCTGCACCATCTAGCTCTCGCAGAAAAAAGGCATTTCGACCCACCATGGCCTGTATGATGTAAGGACCCTGCCACAAACTGTCAAATTTGTTGTGCTTTCCTTTGTCTTCTCTTCTTGAGTCCCATTTTAGAACTTTATCTCCAATTTTGAAGTCACAAGTCTTTGTTCTTTTATCAAATAACTTCTTTATATTTTCCTGAGCTTTCAGAGCTCTGTTATAGGCCTCTTCTCTTGTTTGTTGGAGATGAATTGTTTGATTTATCCTCCTTACCATACTGTCCTCTTCTGTCTGAATCTCTTGGAAAAGTTTAATCACTGGTACCCCAAGGCTGGTAGGAAACACTGCCTCTGTTCCATAGACAAGCTGATATGGTAACATGCCAATGGATTTCTTTGTTGTTAGCCTGTCAGCCCACAAAGCATGCACTAAATTTTTATGCCATGACTTCTTATTTTCTTCAAGCAGTTTTTTGATGATGGTCACCAAGCTCTTGTTTGATGATTCAGCTAACCCATTACCTTGTGGTTAATAATCAGTTGAATGGCCGATTGCTATTTATACCTGTGACAAAAATCAATCATTTTCTTGGATCCAAAAGCAGCAGCGTTATCCATGATTATTTTTCTTGGGCAGCCAAACCGAGAGAGGATGTGGTCTTCTAGGAACCTAATGATGACAGAATCTGTGGCATTCCTAGAAGGTATGGCCTCTATCCACTTTGTGAAGTAGTCTGTGGCTATAAGGATCCACTTGTGTTGAGCAGAAGATGCAGGGTGTATTTCTCCTATGAAATCTAGGCCCCATTGTAGAAAGGGAGCCTCAACAGTAATGGGTTGTAATGGAAAAGGGAGGAGCTTTCTTTTGCCCTCAAAAATCTGGCACTTATGGCAGACAATTATCATTTTATGGATATCATTGAAAAGTGTAGGCCAGTAATAGCCAGCTCTGAGTATTTTGTTAGCGGTGGCTTTCCAGTTTAAGTGGCCTCCACACTCTCCTGCATGGAACTCCTGTTTAATCCTCTCGGCTTCAGTTTCAGGAAAATAATTAAGCAATATACCATTTGCATTTTTCCAGTATAAACATTCATTAAGTATGCAATAGTTTCTAGCTTTTAACTTTAGGAATCGGGCCTTCGTCTTTGAAAAATAGGGAGGGGTATTGAGGTTTGTGAGCACATACAGGATATCAGAATAGCAAGGGGAATTTTTAAATTGTTCTTCAACAGTAGGATCTGGCAATCCTTCCTGTTCATCCAAGGCATCTACCATGTTAATGTCAAGGGCTTGTATATTTGATTCAGCCATTAGTTGAGCTAAGCCCTAACCTTTGATCAGTTTTCTGGGTTTTATTTCCAGGTCATACTCTAGTATTACAGTAATCCATTTGCCCCTCTTTCCATCCGGCTCCTGGGACAAAATGTCTTTAACCACTATGTTTGGCACGTAGGCTATTATGTGGGAATGTAGTATATACACCCTAAAGTATTTCAAGGCCTTTACCAAGGCATAGACCTGTTTTTCCATTATGTTGTATTTTAAGGGTGCATCTCTCAGAGCTTTGCTGAAGAAAGCGATAGGCTGTTCCATTCCCTCTGAATTTTTCTATAGCAGAACTGCGGCCACTGTATGCTCAGAGGCAAAGGAAAATATCAAGAAATATTTTGAGAAATCTGGGTTGATTGACATAGGAGCCCGGGTGAGTGCAAGCTTAACTAACTCAAAAGATTGTTTAGCCTCTACAGTCCACTTAACCCCTACACCTTTTTTCAGCATGTTTGTCATATTCCTGAGGTACTCAGCTAAGTTGGGAATAAACATCCTTAAGAATTTAATTTTCCCAATAAAGGACTGCAACTCTTTAATGTTTCTCGGGTGTGTAATCTGTAGTATTCCCTCAACTCTTTGTGGGTCTATCTTAATTCCCTTCTCTGATATAATATGGCCGAGAAGCTTACCTTCTTGCAACCCGAATACAGTCTTCTTGGGATTTAATGATAGGCCGAACCTTATACACTTTTCAAAAACTCTTCTCAGATGTTTTAGGTGCTCCTCATTCGTCTTGGAGTAGACTATAATGTCATCTAGGTAGATGACAATGAAGTGCCCTATCTCTTCTAAAAAGGATATGTCCATTGCTTGTTGGAAGGTCACACCTACGTTCATTAATCCGAAGGGAATTTTTACGTACATAAAGGTGCCCCATGGAGTGGTAAATGCTGTCTTGAGTTGGTCTTCTGGGAGTACTAAAACTTGGTTATAGCCTGAAAAACCATCTAACAGGGAGATCCTTTTTGACCCCACTACCCTCTGCAGGATATGTTCCATCTTTGGTAAGGGGTAATTGTCTTTAAGTGAGGCTCTGTTAAGGTTCCTGAAATCTATGCACAGTATGATCTCACCTGTTTTCTTTCTCACAGCTACAAGGTTTGAAACCCAATCGGAGAACCTCATCGGTACTATAATGCCTGCCTCGTACATCTTTTTGATTTCCTTTTCTACTACAGGAAGTTTTTTCGGGTTTATTCTATGAAGTTTCTGTCTGAAGGGTTTTTGATTTTCCTTTAAAGGGATTTTGTGCTATATAATGTTCATGTCATAGGCCTTTAAGTCCTCGTAGCTCCAGGAAAACACGTCGATGAACTCTTTAAATAAGTCGATGTATTTCTTTTTCATGTCTGCGGGTAAGGACTTAGCCAGTTTAATCATCTTAGGCTTATCTTTCGTGCCTATGTTGCATTCCTCGACATCAAAGTCTGAGTGTTCTATAGTGGGCTTTTTCACTACATCATCGAAATCAAAAAGATCTTCCAAAGGTGCCACACCTCAGGGTATGTTTTTATCTTTTGTCTGTAGCACCTCTGTTTCCTCTTTATCTACGTTTTTAAATTCTTCTGCTGTATTTCCAATCTGTTTAGTTAAAGTGTTTATTTCATTGTTACGGGGTGATCTTTCTTCATCGGGAGGTTCCTCACTCAGGCAACTGTCCTCGGATTTAGAGTCTGAATCGGAGAATTCAAACTCATTCCTGCCTATCAGGAAATCCTCAATCTACTTATCGCCCTCAAAGACCTACCAATATTTCTCATTTTCAGGCACAACAGGTCTGTACTTTGTCTAAATGATGATTTGTTTGTCACTGGGAGGCTCATGATATGAAATAGCTATGCAAGCTAATCCATTTGCAACTATGTTCTAACTCCTAGGAAAAACACTAGCTCATATTTCACAAAGGTTTTCAACAAATCCATGGCATCATTCCTGTACGCTCTCAATCTAGGGTGTTTTGCTGTATACTCACTGTTCACTTGTTTTATGATTAACTCAGAGTCTCCATGCACAGTTATCCTATGGGCTCTTAGTTTTCTCAGTAAATTCAGGCCTAGGATAAGAGCCTCATATTTCGAGATATTGTTTGTACACTTGAAGTTCAGATTGAAGGCATGACTCTCGGCATAGTCACTCTCAGTGTTATGTAACCACACTCCCGCCCCTGCAGTCTTTCTAGTACAAGACCCATCAAAATTCATTTCCCATAAGGGTTCATTCTCAGGCTCATCATCGATTTCTTTCCTAGCACTGGTTTCATTGTCATGCTATAGTGGGGGGCCTGTGTTATGGTGTGGAGGGTTTCGTTCTTCGTGTGATGTATGAGTTTCAGAGGGGTGACTAGCCAGCTATTTTCATTCTATTTCTGGCTCATTCCAAGTTTCAGATTCAGTGCATTGTCTAGAGGATTCTTCTTCATTTTCTTCCAAGTCCAAAGTGGCCATTATGTCAAAATCTATGGGCGCTCTCTCATGGTTTGTATCTCTGTTTTCTAATTCTGGCTCTTTTAAGGGTTCATCGCTGCAAAGGATAAAGGAATCTAGATCTGTGTGTACAGAGTACAAAGGTGAATTTTTAGGCTTTTCAGGGCTGTTGACCAAGAATTTCATTTGTTCCTCTCTATACAGTCTCCTAAGTTGGCTAAAGATAGGGATTGTGGCATATGCCCCATCCATCTGCATTGTACCTTGCAACTTGGCTCCCCATGACCTCGACAGTAGAATACCATACTTAGGTGGCACATCTACCACTACAACATCCATAACCATACATTTTGCTGAAATCTGGGTCAAGCTCACACACAGGTCTTTGATCAGGCCAAGACACTTTACCTGCTAGAATCAAATGAATATAGGTCTTTATAGGGACGGGTTATCTCTAGGCCTAACCTCTCCATAACTACCTTAGGCATCAGCTTGTGTGATGTCCTAGAGTCATGCATCGCATTGTGAAGGATCTTGTCATGGATATTGAGACTGATATAAAAAGGAGGTACTACCCCTTCCTGAAACTTCCCCTCTATCTTTGGACCAAACAGAAGGGCTGGTTGATTGTCACTTAGGTTGACAGTGTCACTGTTTTCACCTAGATTTAAGGCTTTCAAAATTTGGCCTTTATATACATCCTGAGTGGCCAGCTCAGAGAGTGGGACAGAGATTTTAATTTTAGCAATCTCACTCTCCAAATTGAAGAGAGATTGACTCTTTGTGACACTCAACTTTGTTTTGTTAGCCACTACTTTAGTGGCAGAATCAGTATGCTGATTCTCACTATGTACGATGTTTGTAGTAGTTTTATCAGGAACACTAGCTGCAGTGCTAGTGCTACTAGTTGGTTGACTCTGTTTATTAGAGACTTGGCTGTCTTTTCCTTTATTCTTCACAGAACTTTCAGCTGTTGACTTGCTAATTTCAGCAGTTGCTTTAGAAGTTTTCTCACACCTTTTCTTAATGGTAATCTCAAAAGCTTTGGGTTTTGCAGTGTCTAAGCTCTTTTTGCTTCTAAGTTCATACTATTCTCTGACCTGCATAATGGAATTTTCAAACCCAAGTCTGTAGTCCTCAGATTCTGACCTTTCCTCATCCTGATATGAGGATGAGGGCCGATCTTCCTCTGTGGAACAGTTATGGATTGAATTGTCTATTTCAAACATATTTATTGCGGCCCCCTAAGACTCTTCTATGATCCCCTCATCTTCATCGAGAGAGTTCTCTTGAAATGGGGGAATAACTTGCTGGTATGAGTCCCTTTGCTTATTTGGAGCGGTATTGTTCCTCCTAAAGTTCTAGTTTTGGTTATGGTTTTGGTTTCTGTTTTGGTTACTGACTCTGACAAACATTTTTTCCATCATTTGCTACAACTTTTCCATGTTTTTGGCTAGATGGTCATACTTGGGATCAAACGTGGAAGCTACAACGTCATCCCTGTAAGCTACCCTTTTCTCAGCCCTCATTCTGGCTTTCTTCTCAATCAGGTTAGCCACTACACTCATTGCTCCCTTTTGCATCTCTTCCAGTGTGTTGTAATCTCTCTCCCTAAGCTGGTAGGCCATATCAGCATCAAAGCCTTCAGGGTATTTCACTAAAGCCATACCTTGGGGATGTTTCATATGTGGAGGGAGAGAGTTATAAACACTGTTGAACCTTGTAGAGTAGTCATAGACACTCTCTCCTACGTTTCTTTTAAGATTATTGTATTCTGCTAAGATCTAGAGAGGGTTGGTCTTGACTTCCCACTTATTTATGAAGGATTGATACAAAGAGGGAAGATCATGGATGGTATTAGGAGGTAGGCCTTTAAACCATTTCTTCACATCACCTCCTAAACTCTAGGCAAAGATTCTCATCTTGACTGTCTCGTCATCTATTTCCATATAGTCAAAAGAATCTTCCATCCTATCTACATGGTGCTGAGCTGTGGTAGACTCCTTTGCAGTGAAGTGGGGAATTTTTTATTGATAATCATTCGGTAGAGGCACTAAGGGTTGTGGTAACACCAAAGGTGCATACCAGGCTGCCATGATGATGTTCTGAGGATGTAAAGGAATGGCTTGAGCAACAGGTATGTGGATGACAGGAATATTAGGCCCAACAGCACTTTGTTGAGCTGATTTAGGATGGTAGAACCCCAAGTTTTGAATGAAATGAATATCCGAAGGCGTAGATGGAGGGGTCTCCCTATCCTTAATATGTTGACTACTGTGAGGTGGTGAGCCGGGAAGCTCAAGGTATGGCTGGTTTAGAGCACTGAATGATCTAGTTCTAGGTAAACTGTTTTGTGAGTCTAAGTCAAACAGAGGGTCCGATAGAGCTGTAAAGTCTTCTGGTGTAGAGTTAGCTCTATGGATGTGTCTGGAAATAGTTGGCCTTCTAGGTGTACGAGATTTATTAAGAATGCTCTAAGGGTTTTCAACTATTTCAGGTGGGTTTGGGTCGGGATAAGCTCTTGTGTGAATGGTTCTTGAAGCTAGAATGCTGCCTTCGAACAAAGCAGCTTAACCCTACTTGCTACTTCTAATATGGTTGATGTTGTTATGGAGGCTGGCCTCCCAATGGAGTCTTATGTGAACCAAGATAATCAGCAGGCCTACTAATCACCAGTGGAGTCTTTAGTCATTAGGGAACTATGGAGTCGCCAGGTGGAAGGTTTAGAATGTTTCAAGAATGGTATACTGTCCGCCACAATGATTAACCACCAAACTAAGGCTACTACAGTCTTCTTTGAGTTTGTGAAGTGTTTAAAGGTGTGTTTGGCTCAAAGTGTTCCCCAGTGGAGTCGCCATTATGTTGGGGTTCCCATGTTTTAGCAAGTTTGGAAATACCAAAAGATGAGACAACATCAGAACCACTTTTAGACCTCAGGATCTAGCCCTCCTGGGTCCAGAGAGGGATCTCTCTATATAGGCTAAGGTTTTATGTCTTTGTAGCTATGTTTTTAGGTTTAGGCTAGTTATTGGCACGAGTTTGTTTGTTTGATTGTTGGGAAACAGGAAGGAAAGGTTCACTATGAGACAAGGCTGAATAAAGAGGATTCTAGAAAAAGGAGGAATGATTTCAGGGAAAACTCAAGACCATTGGGCCATGGAGTCAGGAAAGGGTTTAGTTGCTATTCAATATGTAGGCTTTCAGTTGGGCTAGTCATCTGAAGCATTGGATCTTAAAGATGATAGTGTGGCATAAAATGGTAAGAAAGAAGGTGAAAGGCAAGGAAACCTCCTAGGTGACCTTTCAGGAATCAAGGTCCAGGGACAGGATGTGCCACTAGACACTTGTGACCTAACTCCTAAAGGGTGAACTCTTCAGACAAAGGAAACATTAAAGGTTTAAACACAAAGGTGGAAAACCTAAGATCAGAGAGAGACTTTGAACTCTCAATGCTTCGGCACCCAACTTAAAGGAACTTAGAAAGGTTCAATTGATTGAAAAGGACCCTAGTGAGACAGACACAACGTTCTAAACTCCCAGTATCCCATTTCTTTCAATTAAAACCCAACAAGAACATCTGGGAACATATTCATTAATTCATACATCAACTAGCATGAAGATCAGCTACTACACTGGTTAAATCAACTTGAATCAGTGCTCATATAGCACATATAGTAGAAAAAACCAAAGGTAGGGAGAGAAGAAGCTTAGGGTACCATGTGAGGGTATATCGTAAACTAGATTTCGGATGCATACCAGAGAAACGAAATGTAATGAATTACAGGAGGAAAACAGAGACTATGTAAGAAAACAGCACTGCTGCTTTAAATCAGGATCCAAAGAAATGTGCTTGTCATATTAAAGAGCAACAGTAGTCATGAATAACATTTCCAACAGCTTGATATTCAGTCTGAAAACATCTTCCTCAGCCTATCTTACAACTTTACACAGAGAACTATATCTCAAGAGAAACAGATTACAATCACAGATATCCGATCAACAACCATAACAATGAGTTTCTTCATGAGTTTTATAGCTGAAAGAGAGGCAGAGGAGGTAGATGAAACATTAAATAGAGTAGAAGAAGAAGGTTGAGGCCCATTCTATCTTTAACGTCTATGCATTAATCTTCAGTACTTTTTGGATGAAAGAGTGGTCTTCGACCGGTTGCCATTTACTCCAAGGTATGTTCTTTGATGCACTTTAGGCTGTAGTACTTTATAGTACACTGGTTGATAGAAAAAGGCAGATCAATGACTTTGAGGCCTACCATATTGCGTAACAAATGCTCTGGTAGCATTAGGACTTCTTTCAGGGTGGAAATATTCTCATGTGCACAATGTAGAATAAAAACTGTATGGGTACTGTGTCCTTTCTTGGGAGGAGACTTCTGCTGATGTGAAACCTTGATGATATTGTTTTTTGCGCGTTAGGCCTCATTAGGCCTTCTGTGTGATTCCCGAGGTCTTCAATCTGGTACTTTTCCCTTAAAACACTGAATCAGAGCTTAAAATATGCATTAAATCCTCTATTTATTCACTAATACTTTTTGTCACTTCATTATTGTCTCTGTCTGTGAAATTTGGAACTTTAATGGTGCTGGGGGGACTTTACGGAGTTAAACTTTGTCCTTTAATGAAAATCACTTTCTAACATCTTCCCAGGCTCCTCTCTGTAATATCAGGGTCTGAAATTAGCCTTCTCTGTACTCTGTGCCATTATAATAGTGACTGTGAGCAATGGCAGAGTTCACCACCTGTATCCTGCAAAACGCGCAACTATGTTAAGAAATCCATGCATGGGGGAGGATGGGTGCAGTGGAATGTTGTGAGAATGGCAGCTCACAGAGGTGAATGCCATGGATGTGATGGAAAGTAGTGGAAAATGCAGTGAAACGGTGGAAAAATGCATGTGGAAGTTGGGCGAAATGAAAAAACTTTAATGTAAAACATTAAAAATTTAATGCTTGGCGGGATGATACGATGTTTGATGTAAAACCCAAGGTTTGGGCCTTCGGACGAAATACACTGAGAATGTATGAAAAATGCAGCGAAATGATATTGAATGGTGGGACCTGGTCATGGGCGAAGGGAAATTCAATTAGGGCCGTTGGATCAGAATGGATGGACGGCGGAGATCGGATCGGGGGTCAACAATCGGGGGAAATAGGAAGCGGTGCATTAAGTTTTTCCGATTGCGATTGGAGCAATGTGCACTGGCCGTTGGATCTAAGAACAGATCGACGGTTGATATGTGATCGAAGGGGTGAATGGGGAGATCGACGGGCACATCGTAGAATTAGCGCAGACCATCGGATCTATGTAGATCGACGGCTTAGATCGCGGTGGGAGTCTATGGACCAAATGTGCCATCGCATCGGAGAACTCCATGGTAACAAATAAACGCGCTTATATGAATGCTCTGATGCGATAAGCACCCAAGGCCTTAGCGCCTAGTTCTGGTGCCTGATCGCATGGTGGGGAAGTGGTTGGGGGCTGGCCGAAAGGGGCTAAGCTTGTACTAAGGTAAAAGGATGGGTTTCAGGCTTAAAAGTGATGTTTTTAAGGCTAAAAACAGGCTTTTGGTAGAGGTAAAAAAGGGGTTTACACTCAAATGAAGGGATTTCACTTGTTTTAAAGGAGGAATTAGATGGTTTGGAAGACTTAGGAGGTATTTTGGGGTTTAAAAGGGGAGACTTTGAAAATGGACAAAAGGTTAATAATGAGGAAATTTGCAGGGATACAAGGGGCAAAAGAAGGCGTTTCTGAGCACAATTTTTTACAGACAGTGAGGCCTTTTGGATGGAAACAGCAGTGAGGATCCTTTTAAAGGCAATGAACACATAGAGGCTTCAAGGATGAGATATTTTCCTAGGAAATGTCTCTCTTTAAGTCTCGTAAAACAATTTAGCCACCTGTTTTCTTGGCAAAAAATTCATAGGTGGCTAACACCTAGCAATATTAAGCTGAGCACCAGAGTCTAGTAAGAAATCTAAATAATAGGGTTTTAAATCAAGAGGACAGAATTGCAGAGTTATATACAACTTAGGTTGACTCATCAAGGCTATGGATTTACCTGGATATGTAGATGAATGAAAGTCGGGCCCTTGATATTCTTTCTGGGCATATCCTGATTGTTGTTCTTCTTGGAAGTGTTCAACAATAGTTCTTTCGAGATCTTCATGTGATGAATCTTCAACTTCCTTTTCTAATGATAGGAGATATTGTTTTAAAGAAGATATTTCAGAGGTTAAAAGTCAATTATCTTTCTTTTATTTGATATGAAGTTTGTAAGATTCACAGAGCTCTCTTTTAACCTTTTGTCTAACTATATGCTTGAGAGGATGAGATGCATACAATTCTTCTGGATGCCAATCCCTTGAAACTGCAAAATTTAATTCTTTATCTTTCTACTTTTCTGTCATGCTGCTGGATGTCTGCCATGATGAACGAATTAAGGCTTGTCTTGCCTTAAGCTCATTAATCTCTTTCTGGAGAGATTCTCTTATCCCAATTCTGTAGGGTTGGGTGTTGCAGAGTTGTTCTTCTAAATCTGCAATATTAGGAACATAAGAAAACATACATAATTGATAATATTGTAAGCTTACATTATCTTCTTCATAATCATCTGAACCTACAAATTGCTGATCTTGATCTTCTTCTTTTGTATATTGGTATGGATAATAGATTATTCCTTTAGGTTCATCATGTAGATCACAAAAGAGCATATCTGAATGAATAGGCTCAAGCTGATCATCTAACAGGCTAGCATAGGCTGACAACCTTCCTGTTGCAATCTTCTTTGGGTAGGCATTGGCCCAGTGTTCTATCTGGTTGCAAATAAAACATCGGACTGTTAAAGCTGGTGAAGAACGTTTCTTGAAGAATGCTTTGTTTTTAGGATAACCTTGATATCCAAGGTTTTTTCTTCTTGGATGAACATCTTGAGCGTTTTGAATGTTTGTTAGGATGGTTGAACTTTCCCACCCCCCAATTGGGCATGTCACAGATTGTATTGTAAACAGAGTTAGTAAACAATTTATTATAATCTTTGAATTCTTTTTGCATGCGTTTAGCGAGGCAGTGTTCTTAGATCACTTTCTTTATGTGATCTTGTGCTTCTGTGAGGGTTAGGCCTTGGTAAGAGAGATTATGATCACTGTAATTTTGATTAATTGCCTGTGGGAGAGAGCCAGGGAGACTCTGAATGTACCTTTGCATGTATGCATGATCTCCATATGCATTACCACAGATTAACTAGTCCTGCATTTGACAAAAATATTTATCGAGATCTTTCAGATTACCAAGTTGGTTAGAAAGAAACAAATCTTGATAATGAGCTGGATCATTATCAACAGTTTGTCCTACAAACTAAACACGAACAACAATTAATAACTGAGTGATAGGATCCACACAAGGATCTGTTCTCTTGCTTCAGTTGTAGCATAATGCGACCAAGTATGGGCTAAACCTTAAAAGCCATTAACTAGTTGCTGAGTAATGTCCCTTCTAGACTTGGTAGGATCTTCAGAGAGATGTTTAGTTTCCCAACTGCCTAACAGAGTGATTGCATTTTCTAATTCAATCTTATGCTAGCAATTAGAATAGAACATTGGTTCTGCAGGTAGAGATTGTATACCTTTGTTCATGGCAGACAAACCTGTGTTAACTGCAGACAATAGAATGTTACTTTGTGAGGTACCTGCTACTGGTAATCCTTCTTGATAACTCATAGGTGAGTCTCGCTCGGTCTTAGGAAATACCAAGAACTATTTGTATTGGTCCTGGTTAAATGTAGGGCCCTCTTCTTGCACCTATCGCAAGAAGTTTTGTGTGGTAGAGATGGCATCTTCCATCTCTTATTCGGCTAGTGTTGTGCTAACACCAAAATCCCATGAAGGAAATTCTGCTTTAACGAGGCTGAAACTGAAAGTTATTTTTATTCTAGACTTGGGATTATCTGAAAATAATGCTGAAGGCTGGGGTTTATCCATAATAGCCGAATAATTTGGCTTTTGTTTCCTTGTAGGATGGAGTTTCTGTAAGATGGGTGTATGTATGGATAAAATTGTTTTTATGGTGACCATTCTTTTATCTAATTTTTCACATGCCTGTGAAAGGTCGGCCACTTGGTGTTCTAGCAGTTCAAAATGAGCTAGAATTTTTTCACAAATGTTCATTTCCTAAAAATTGGCTTCTTTAAATTTGAGGACATCTCTATGTAAATCATCGATGTTTTTAGCTTCAAGATCAAGCTGGAGATTTGCATAGTTCATTTGTGAAGTATTAGTCCCTGAATATTGTGCAAAGGGGATTGTGGCATAAGGGAGGAATTTCGTTTTCTTCTGGCCATCATCGTCATACTGTCTGAAAGGAATATAAGGCAAATTTCTTCCTGGAATATAGTTTTCTTCTTTTTTGGCTACTTTGACAGATTTATCTGATTCTTCTCTAGGAAGTAGAGAAAACATTAGTAGATGATGTGGTTTCTTTTGGGTTTCAGGACCCAATTTTTCAATCAGCTGGTTGCAGGAAAAACACTGCTGGTGCTGACCCTGATGTTCTCTAACTAGTTCTTGCCCCAAAGAACTAGGATTGTGGAAGTCTGTCACTTCCTTTGGCAATTTCCTAACTACAGTACTCACTTCTGGAGTCATTTTTAATGTCTGGGATATATGGCTAAAAGAAATTGGTTTTTCTTTCACAATTTTCAGAAGTGCTTGGTTTTGGGATTCAACTGTATATTTTTCATACTGGGCTTCCCATTCAGTTGGATATTGAATTCCTGTCCATTCAAAAGTTATAGGGGTTGCAGATGGGCTGGATGTTGATTCTACCTCACTTATAAGCTGTGATGTGTTTCTGAATTGGGCTTGTAGTGGAGGTATGCTGTCATTCCCGAACCTAACAATAGTCATTGTTTTTAATTGTAGAATGAAGGAATTAACAGACATATCAAACCCTTGAGGTTTAATATATGCTTGTAAAAGTTGGTAAATATAAGGATAATCCAAAGAGACAAAATACTTTGGATAAATTGCACCAAAGGCAGGACCATCATGTAATGGACTCGTAAATCCTCCAATAATAGCCTCATCAAATTTGTTATGGTGAGTGTCTACAACAACACAGATGATGTTGAGATTGAGAAAAGGTCGAAAATAATTGGTGTCATACCTTGTAGGAATAAAGTATCAGTATAAAAGGAAGCATATGTGGGCCTATTGCTTTCATGTTTTGTTGTCATAAAATTGGGTCCCCACATGTCGAAAGACTTTCTCGAAAGAGATAAGGGATGAGATAATACAAGTTGTCCACTTGTACCCAAATATTAGGTCGAACTGGCAGTCACCAGTTTTAAGTCACTGAGTACCAGCTGAGTACTATAAAATGAAGGCTGCGTCCTCATTATTTGGCTTGTCTTCTATTGATCTATTATTGTGTTCTATCAACATTTTACTTTCATGTTTATGTGATTGCTATTTTGTATAGGGCCTAAGAAAGATTGAAGTAAAAGTGCATCATGCATTGAACACCATGGTTATTTAAATTTAACATGGTATAAGAGTTTAGGTGAAGACAAAGTCCAAGAGTCCAAGCTAGTGTTATAAGCAATGTTTGAAGGAATAAATCCTATCAAAGACAAATGGCCTCCTCAACGTACAAGGGTTTCAAGGTTGATGATAAATTGACTGATAAGTCTGATTATCATGCATAGAAGATGTCTTTGGATTTGGTGCTAGAAGATCAAGATGTCATGGACCATGTGCAGAGAAAGATTCAAAAGCCTCATTAACCACAGCTTATAGATGAACCTGATTGTATGCCAAAAGTAAGTTCACATTGCCGTAGCAAATAGGATAAGGCTTTTTTTTTTTTAAAGATAATCGATTTAAAATGCATTGCCGTAATGAAAAGAGGTGCAACATGAAGGGGTTTGAGTGTGTTGCATCGGCATGAACATTCTCTGGTTCTGAATGGGATAAAAAGCAAGAAAGATTATAAGCTGGGCAGAATACTGACACATAAAATTAAAAACTTTCTAGAAATTTCAACAACCATGAATTCCAAATTGCAGCTCTACGCATACCAACATGGGTGTGTTGCATCTGCATGAATATTGTCTGGTTCTGAATTGGATAAAAAGAAAAAGTGAAAGAGAAAGCACGTGTATCTTAGAAACACCATCTGGTTCTATATTGGATAAAATCAAGAAAGACTTTTAACAGATAAAATTAAAGACTTTCCAGAAATTTCAACAACAACCAGAAACTCCAAATTGCAGCTCTACGCATACCAAACGGCCTTTTATATGAGAACGAAAACAAATTTGAGTCAATGTCTGTCTAACCGCTTAAGATTCCGTCTTTCACCGTCATCGTCGGCAAAGTCCGTCGGCTGTCAATTTTCTTAATCTTCCGGTGGGCCAAATGCAGTGGATTTTGACATACGAATTCTCCTCATTTGCTCCCTGGCCGCCATGCATACCTCGTCAAAGTCCACAGACGAATTCTCCACCACAAAACTTTCAAATCGTACTGATGTCCAAATATTCACATTTAAAAAAAAATATTTGCAGTCACGCCTTTCTCGTTTTCTCCCGATTGGATGATATGGCATCTCTTATTCTAATTTTCATTTTTAGCTTTTATTTTGAAGTGGGCTCATCATTCAGGTACCCAATCAAAGTGTATGGAGCAATGCGCAATTCGATACTTGTAGAATCACAAACACAGGCTTGATTTTATTATGATTCCAGAGCTTTTTATGTAACGACATATAACTGCCGATGTTGATGATCGAGTCGGTTCGAAGATATAGCTGCCAGATGTTTTCGCATAAATTCCAGGTACAATGCATAAAATTTTACATTCTTTCATGTAAGCGGGAAAATTATATATTTCGGTTGCTACACAGGGCGAAGTTTTTGACAATCGCTGTACACTAAAATTTTCTAAATAATTTGTAATAAAATACAATACAATAGATAACTGTAAAGTGTAAAAAATAAGTAATTAATTAACTGTATAATACGGAAATGAATTTACATTTATTTTAATTTTTGATTTCCCAAGAGTATAGTGGGCTCAAATTTATCAAGGTGTAATTCTTTTAAGAGTGAAAAATTATTTGATCTTTCTCGATGTTTAGTACATCTATAATTAAGATGGATCTAGGAGGGTAGAATATATATATATATATAGTTTTTAGATAAGAATACTATGAGCAAAATTATGGGTTATCAAAACCTATAGCCAAGAAAAATTGACTATTTTACCTAAATTTTATTGTAAACAGTTTTTATTTGATTTGATTTTAAATTTCATTTTTGTTTTTTATGTAATTTGACCAAGGAAAAATGTTTAGATAACATAATAGGATATGACAACATCTCTTCCATAGTGGGATGGAGAGCCTCCATCCCTTTTGGCGCAACAAGATAGTTGTTAAGTAGCAAACGCCTTTAAGACCCCCCAACAACGAGGCAAGCTCTTGATCGGTAAAATGGCATGATATGATGTTGCACTATTGTAGATTGTGCACATGAGAGAATGACCGATTAGTGAATGCGCAATAGACAAAGAGACCATTTATTTATCATATGAGTAGGAGCACTTTCGACATCTGAAGCACCAAGAGAAATCACAAACTCACACCATGACTTAGCCCAAATAAAGAAGCTCGACATGGGAAGGAGATAGAGAGAAGAAGCTACTATCTAGCATCAGAGAGATAGGAGAAAAAGGGTGAAACTGTAGAAGCTCATATCTACAAATTCACTAACTCGCCATTAGGAGAAAAAAGTTCCCATGTTGTAGAAGACAAGTTCTATGTACTACGACAAGCGCCATCAACAAAACCAACATAATGGTTTTACGACATCTGGAAACAAAGTGGAACACAGGGTAAGCAGAGGAAACCATGTTTGCAAAAGAAAATAATCACACCAAAATCTAATTTCACACTAATGAATAAAACATACTAATGTACAATAGTATTTACGCCAAATCAAGCATAATACTTTTTGAGATAGAGCCCATTTAGGAGCTCAACCAATTGATTCCCTTCTTAATCGACCAGCTCATAGGCGCATTTTTCCAATACTCATTTAACGATAAAGGGCCCATGCCACATTGGTTCGAGTTTCCCAACCCCCAACTTATCATGAGCTTGATCATATAACAAGACCCAGTCACCTTCAGTAAAAACATGTAGAGTCATAGATTTATCATATTGTGCTTTAACTCATTTCTTTTGAGCTTCTATAACCAAATAAGCAATTCATCGCGTCTCATCAAGATGTTCGAGATAAAGCAATCATTCCTCTTCTTGTAAAGTACCAAGGAGTAACTCACAACTAGCTTCAAAGAAGGAATTTCACACTCGATCGGGAGCGTGGCTTCTAGACCATACAAAAATTGGAATGGTGTGAATCCAATCACTGTCTTAGTTGAAGTTCGGTATGCCCACAAAGCTGAAAATATCATAAGATGCCAAATTTTTTTATGCATTACAATGGTTCGTTGAAGCATCGTGACCAAAACTTTGTTAACGGCTTCGACATGGCCATACGCCCATGGATAGTAAGGAGTTGGGTTGTCATGACGTAATCCCAACTGAGCAGTAAGATCTGTCATCATATAATTTCAAAAATGAGAGCCGTGGTCGATGACTATGGCCTTTGGGACGCCGAATCGAGCTATAACATAGTTAAAAAAAATTGTGCTGCATTTTTACCTTCAGAATTGTATGTAGGCATCGCCTCAGTCAACTTAGTCAAATAATTGACGACAACGATAATATAACCATGTCCCTCAGCCGAGCAAAGGTTACAGTGCATGAAATGGATGCCCCATTTCGCAAAGGGTCCGATGGTAACAACTCGGTACAAGGGTTTGGGTGGGGCGCACTCTTTGCAAGAATATATTTGGCAATCATGACATTTTTTAACAGGAAGGATGCAGTTCTTGAAAATGGACGGTCAGAAATAACTCACGTGCAGAATATTTTGAGCAGTAGTGTAGTCAGACATATGATCGCCACGCAGTCATTCAAAACTTTCTCAGCTTTCTCAAGATTCAAACATCGAAGGAGGATAGAATCAACACCATTGCAATAAAAGGTATACCCGATAATGCGATAAGGTTGGGACTGGTGACGGATTCGATGTCGCTCAGAGTGAGATAACTCTGGTCGAGAATTTTGGGTTTGGAGATAGATAATGATATCACCATACCATGGATCGAGAGTACTGATGAGAAAGAGTGACTCATCAGGAATCAACTCAGTAAAAGAAGTGGGTAGAATTGCAGACGGAAGAGCACATATCAACTCTATAAAAACTAGAAATTTCTTCAATTTAGCTTTAGAAAATTTTAAATTGAACTCCTATAGGATAAAAATCCATTTGGATTATGTCCCCCTAAGTAACTGATGAGCTACTATGTAATTCATGGGCTTACAATCAATATGAAAATAGTTTTGTGTAGGATAATGTAATGGCGAAAGTGTTGGATAACATGAACAACTGCCAAAGCGAGCTTATCTACATGAGCGTAACATGTCTCAACATCAAAAAGATTTTGAATCAAGTAGTAGATAGCATGCTCATTCCCCTCGTCATCATCTAGAACTAGCACCATGCCAATGGTGATGTCGGTAGTGGCTAAATATAGGAAATAATCACGTCAATAATAAGGGGGATGCAACAAAGGCACGCTAACGAGAACTGTGTTTAAGCATCAAAAGAAGATTGAGCGATTTCATCCCAAATAAAAAGTTTCCCTTTTTTCAACAAACGAGTAGATCCTTTAGCAAGCACTGCATAATTTGGGACAAAATGACTGAGAAATTTGACTTTCCCCTGCAAGTTTTGCAGTTTATGAATAGAAGAGGAAGGTGGAAAATTGATGATAGCCTAAAATTTCAATGGATCAATCAAGATGCCTTCCTTAGAAACAAACCAAAAATCCTAAGAGACGACCAGATTTGATGCAAAAGACACACTTCTGAGGATTCAATCGAATGTTATAGTGTCAACATCAAAGAATGATCGCTCGAAGGTGAGCGAGCTAATCTTGACGTTTCGTAGAATGAGCAGGAAGATCATCAAGATATAGCTGGAATATGTGCTTAATAACGTGAAATTAATAGGACATAGCTTGTTGGAAGGTAGCACCAACATTCTTCAGGCCAAAAGGGAGCTTTTTGTATGCTAATGTCCACCAAGGATAGATAAAGGCAATTTTATGTTGATAAGCGGGGAGAACATTAATCTGGTTATAACGAGAAAAACTGCCCTTAAAGGAAAAAATTTGACTTCCGGCACATTCATCAATTATATGATCGATAAAAGGAGTGGGATAGTTATCTTTAGGACAAGCTCAATTGGTATCTGAGTAATCAACATAAATGTTAATAGTTCCTTATTTTTGGTAATAGGAACAATATTAGAGACCCATTCTGTCAAAGGAATAGGATAAATGAATCCAACTTTGAGAATTTTTTCAACTTCTCCCTTCATGGCATCTGCCCTTCTCAGGTGCACCAGACGAAGACGTTGATGGACAGGTTTCAAGTCTAGATAGGTAGGAATCTCATGCACCACGATACTAGGATTGATGCATGACATTTCTTAATAAGACCAGGTGTATACATGGAAAAATTCTTTAAGCAGGGCAATGTAAATCTCGATCTCATCAAGAGAAAACGAATCCCCAATATGGATATTCTCGACAATCCCTTGTTTGAAAGAGATGTCAATCACAATTGTAGTATAAATATTTCTCATGTTTTCTTTAGACAATACTTCAAGAACCAATATGGGATTCTGAAGTGGGCCAGTCGATTAAGGGGAAACATGGGTTTCTAGACATGTAGCAGTTTCACCAAGGCTCTAGAGAAACAAGGACCGATGATGACCATCATTCCATGGGGTTTCTTTGAGAGACATAACTTATAATATACTCTCATCATTTAGAAATGTGTCATTCAAAGGATCATCGTAATCCCATGAGCCAAAACAGGGGGATTACGAGTACGTGTCTAGAGACAAAACCAATTTATCGTTGGAATAGGATGCAACCGCAGAAGCCAGAAGGATGATCTGATACATATATTTGACAGGGCTAAGCGGCATAATGTTTCCAAAACTATTAATCTGGTTAGGGTTAGGAATAACCTAGAGGTCGTGACTAGATGAAATAATGTTTATTGAAGCAACTTTGGGAGGCGTAAGGGAGAAGATTCCCATCGGTGACGAGTCTTTGAAGAGACTTGCTCCAACACTCTCGTAAGGAACAATGGTATTCCCAATATACGATACATTTCCAGTTTAATAATCAGGCGAAAATAAGGCAAGTTGATCAACCATAATGATTTTCCCTTAATGGGGAAAACGAAGAACATGGAAAAGGGTAGAGACCATGCAAACCATTTCATGGGTCCAACTACGACCGAGTAGAAGATTATAGTTGAGGTAAGCAGGTTAAGGATCCACTAATGAGGTGGAAAGGCCTTATCTGAAAGGGGAAAATATTAGGAGATAAAATCAAGGGTAAAAAATGGGAGTATCTGGCCATATCCTCAACTAAAAAGTACCATAAATTTTTTCTCGAGAATTCTAGAGGTCGAAGTTTCTTCTCCATTTTTGGAGAACCTACCTGAAGAGGACCATCATGACTTTACTACTGAATAACCACACTAGACGCATTGTTCACAAGATAGGGATAGGGTGACAAGTGCGAGCTTATTAAGGGGAGGACCACGCTGGGCTTGTAAAATAAGATTTTTTTAAAAATTTGTAGAAAAGCTTCAGGGGATTTCTCTTTTAGGTCTTTAGGGATATCTTAAGCATGTTGTCCAGGATGAACAAGTTTATACAGCTTTTGTCGCTTTGCGACGTTTGTGATATGAGCCACACAAAATACATCACATGGGATAAGAACTGAAGAATACGAAAAAATATTGTGTAACACCAATGTCTAGTGCTAATGTACCCTCAGTGAACAATTACCATCTCAGTGTTCCAAGGCACACTCCCAATGTGCATCTGATTCCATCTATAAATGCTAATGACTAAAATAAATCCATGCTCGACCTTTCCTTGTCTGCTACATAGTCCCTCGGGCAATCCAATCACCCCCTTCGTACAATCACATAAATTCCAAGTTCCGCTGGCACCCCCATCCCGGATCCCTTGGCAAGGCTTCCTCACAACAAAAGATAAAAAAACCAAGGAATATACCTACCTCAAAACCATCATACTGGTCCTAGAATGCTCATGTAAACCAATGGACACTACTGGGTATCAGTGTCCCACAATGGCCCTGATCTTGAATGCTTTACCAACATATTGTTGCATGTTCCAATTCCTTTTACTGACACTGTTAATTCTTGTAGTCGGTTTCAAGCACCCAACCGAGAATTTCTATGCTTCTTGTACCAAGCACATAACTTCCATTATATTCAAAACAATTTTAAATAAATTCAAATCACACCTCCTTGGTAACTCATCAATAATGTACACTTTCAATTCTGGTCACTTCCTGTCACAACAAGTCAAACTAGTTGTTTGATCAATCATAAACATATCACATCTGGATAGCGCAAAACAAAATCATCATACATTAAAATCATGAATCACAAGAAATCATCATAAACCATAATCATAAATCACATATAACCATCATGAGTCAGAATCATAGATCACATTCATAATATAACTAAAAATAAATATTTATACTTATCCTTCTTCAGTCCTTACTTCTGACTTTGTTCTTTTGTACACACACCGTATCAGTTTCCACAGTCGAAAAACACCCAGTGCCTTCTCTTCAACCACATACACATAGACATAGTGTACATCACGACACATACACCTAAACACGAGATATAAAGCCATACAATACATGCACCCACAATGACATACAAGACACACCTACACCCAGTGTACAATACAACACAATACATATGCCTACACAGGCATACAAAACACACATCTACACCCGATGTATAATAAAACACAATACATAAGCCTACATTAGCATACAACACATACACCTACACACAGTGTACAATACAACACAATACATATACATATACAAAATACAACACAACGAATACACATGTCACCATACCATGACTACACCATGCACATACATAGTACCACATGCCCACAACACAACATGTACCACATGTATACGAGTACCATATGCACAACCTGTACATAGCACCACCTATACACAACACTACCTGCACAACATGTTCACAACATCACATGTACATGACATCACCTGCACAACGTGTACACAATGCCAAATTTCCACCGCACCACCTGTATAACGGGTACACAATACCACATGTACGCAACACCACATGGAAAACATGTACATGACGCCACAAGTACAAAAAGAAACATTTAGAACATGTACACCGCACCACATGTACTCAACACCACATGCACACAACACCATATGTACATAGCACTGCATATACAATGTGTACATAGCACCACATATACAACATGTGCACAGTACGATATGTACACATTGTCACATATCCAACTTGTACATAACACGATCTATACATAGCATTGCATATGAAATATACACATACAACATACATACAACATCATAGGTAGATAATATTACATATGTTACATCTACACATCACCATAGGTACAATCACTGAATATACAACATGTACAACATATACACAACAATAGTATTGCACATCCATACCACACATTGACCCCCACAAGAAACCTTGTCTCTAGTGCGTTTCCACTATCCATGCTTATCCTAGCATGTTGCAGATCACATTATTTTCACTTCGTTGGTGTGATTCTCAGCAGTATATGTCCATAACATAAACATAGGCATAGTACAAGCATATAATATTAACTCATTTCCACATGATACTAACCTAATATATCTATCAAGGTTACTCTTCCCACTTGATTCCTCATAAGACCAAGAACCTCTTCATGCCATTCACCTACATAAGAAATCGTTCCTCCACAGGAATGTTCCTTGAAAACCCAGTCATACAATGAAATACATACATACATACATACATACATAAATACATACATACATACATACATACATATAATCATTAACATAAAAAATCATGATAATCTCAGACAACGACATACATACACACATATATACATATAAACATATAACATCAAACAACCATGATCCATGATGACCCTGTGAGACACGACATACATATATACATACATGTATACTTACATAAACACCAGAATAATCATGATAAAATCCCAATTACCATATAGCATAAGGTCAAGTTTAAGGGAACTTCCTTTACACATGCACAATATGCACAACATTGAGAACAATAGTTCCCAACCTATCCAAGGAATCTAACATCTTATATCCATTCACTTTACCTACTCTTCCACTATCCATTTACCCAATGGAATCAACCAATCCAGCTGACTGTCATATTCTTACCTTTCATTGTGCTTAGTCATGCCATGAGCTCCATTAACTTTCCTCTTCCCCAAACCAATTCCCAATACTCTTTAAACATAAAAGACAAAAACAAGAAGAAGACCATGAAAATTAATAATAATACAACACCACAACAAAGTGGCATGATCATGCACTATATGTAATCAATACCACAAATCAAGTGCAAACAAATCATAAAATACCGAAATCACAAGACTAACAATAAACACCATGATTCAATCTCCCATGGGTTCCTAAATCCTCCAAGGGAAATCTCAACCTGAGCCTTCTTCAAGATTTCATAACAGTCTCTTTCGCCATGCAATCCTTTGCGTCATACTACCATAAACAAACTAATGTTAGTGCATAAATAAGCATAGAACATGTCAGTTACCTTACCTAGTTGTGCTAAGCACATTGACCTATAACTGAACACACACATGTCATCCATATTTATCAACAGCATGACAACATATTTATCAATTCGAAATCAACATCTGCTAATACTAACAACCATGTCATAATCAACAATCAACTCACATTCATCGGTCATAATACATAATTCTACAACTATCACCGACTTGCACTGAAATATATACCGACTACCTCAGCACATATGTGTTAACACAAGCATCTTAAAAAAAGATATTTTTTTCACACAATCTTATAAACACATCTACTCATATCGTGTAATTAATCATACATCCAAACAACTTGCAAGCTTACCATGTTAAATAAATCAATTAAATGGTGTAATAGACACCAAATCACTCAAACACCAAATAGAAGATATAATCAACATTAAAGCACCAAGTAGACAATATAAGCAACTCATACCTTAATGTATCTTAGGGGAGGCTATCTTTTTTGCACCATCAATCTATATTAGCACAATATAACTTCTCAACATATCAAATCAAACATAAATAAGGTCATGATATCCATAACAATAACTAGATAACATGTTCACATCAAAATCTCATAAACAATTGTCATTCATGAATACAATCACATACGTATGATCAGTCTAGATTAGTACAACACAATGTCATAAATAATTTAACTCATACCTGAATGTCATAACCCTAACCATCTACATATGGCAGCACAATTTAGCATGATACATATAATAATAGATTAATGATATAACCCTAATCATGAATTTAACTAACATAATACAACAACAAGTTAACATATAACATGCTCATCAACAACATAAAACATGATTATAAATTTAATACCATGCTTGAATAGCTAACACATGTACATGTGATCACACTAATTAACTAACATCTACCATGTATGTAACCATAAAATCAATAGAACAAAAGGAATACACATAACCATAATGCATATGACTACGCTGATCAACTAGAATTTATAATATATGTAACCATAATAATAGAATGAAAGACATATAAGTAACCCTAATGCTTACAACAACCATGAATCACATACATGCATGCCAAGAATATAAACTTGTATGACGATCTACTCTTACCCCAAGTCCATTGTTGCAGCTTCACTTTAATGATCTGCTTCTCCTGCTCTATCTCAGCCAACACATTAGCATTATAACATACCAATATCATCATGATTTCCTAATCGCATACAATGACCTTATACAAAATATCCTTCACCAAACCAATGCAAACTTGACCATATGTGCCCACTTGACATGTATAACCAATAATGAACAACCAATGCATGTTCAACATATGACATCACACAAGAAAGCATACACGGATAACACCAAATTATGACCAATATGTAACCCTAGCATAAGAAAGTAATGAATGTACAATGTGTAAAAATATTTAAGAAAGTGTACAAGCATGAGAAACTCATAACCATTCATACACTCATGACAATATGTTGACAACAACACCATCATCACTTCCATGGAGACACCACTTCCACCATGGCCAACACAACATGGATGCACAAGGACATACATGCCATAATCATACTAAACTCATATGAAATCAACATAAATGCATGATCAACACACTACCCATCTAGTCCGAGGGTTAAGCCATGCTATGATACCACTCTGTGATATCATATATCCACTAAGAGAACGGAAACTAGAAATCACACAAGGAGAATGGAAAGTTGAAACTGCCTAAGGGGAGCGCAACCACGCTGTGAGACCACTATGTGGTATCATATATCATACAAAGAGAATGAAAACCAAACATCACCCAAGAAGAGCATAACATGGCTCTGACACCACTCTATAACATCCTCGTCCAAAATCTACCCAAGTAACTGGCCAACCAGGATAAACATGTGACGAGAGGCTACTAATGCGATATTCAACCTCCTCAATGACCTTGATGAAGTGGAATCGATGAAAACCTAACAAAAAAACCTTACACAACATCAACAACATCCCCAACAAGCATCCCAACCCTTTAGGCCTCTTACCCCTAGTTTAGACTAACTTCTAACCACTTTGAGACATAATCGCAGAAAACCACAAGGTAGTGGCTAGGAGGCTATAGTCATAAGCCCAACACAGCAAGCCTGTGGTCAGGGCCCCAATTTCTTATTTTTGTGCCTACAACTCCTGGATTTTAGCCACCTTTTTAGGCCCAGAGCCTGGGTCACTGCCCAAAACTTCAGGAATACTTAGGGAATGATAAATAACATTGGAAAAATGATACAAAAGAAATCACATCAACAAGAACCCACCCATACCCCTCTTATCCATGACAATAATTTTGTTAAACATGTCAAAAACCTTGAATCTACAGGTGTAAACAACATATTTATGCATGGGGTCTCATACTTATCAGAGAGTTTCTAAGAAGCATTGCTCCCTTACATCATTAGTTGCAATACAATCTATTTTACCATAGATACATTGTACATTTATTTACAAGTAAAAACATGGATAGAGCCATACATGATCACTGTTAAAATACATGCTTATAGCCAACATAATAACAACACAAATACCATGGATACAACAACAATAGAATTCACATAATAACTAGTGTATTTTCCTACCAAATGCCAAAGGAATTATCTCTTCATTAATGAATGTAAAAACCAACCAGAGATGGTACTTCCACATTCCACATGACATATGATTGGCTGAGACAAATCTCACTTCGGTCAATCACCCCCGTGCCATATTCTAAGCATGAATGTGGGATCTCATCAAACACGCCAATCGCAATCAGTTAGGGGCTCCCATAAGCCAAACCACCTCAACCCTCAACCAATGATTCCACCTCACAGTCATACATCACAACCATCATGGATTGGTATCTATCCAAGATACTCTAGCGCACTAAAGTGTTTGTTCCAAAAAAGGCTCCAGGACTAGTAACTTAATCCCAGTTGTTTCCGAGCTCTAGATCATTTTTCCAGCCAAGGCTCGAGGACTAATAACTCAACCCAGCAACTGTCCGCTAGGCTCCAGAGCATTTGTCCAACCAAGGCTCTAGTAACTAATAACTCAACCCAAAAAAAAATCCATGGAAATAAAACTACAACATCATGGCTATTCCAGAAATGGAAAGTCTAGGAAAAACCACATGCATACATCGTGCATGTGAATAATAGCAAGGAAACCATACATGCAACTCGATACCTGCACTTAAAACCTGTTGTAGATGTTGATCCCAATGTCCTCTTACACTTTATTTCTCCCCCTTTTCCTTCTTGCTCCAAATATCCAAGTATTCCACACTCTCCAAGAGTGCTCCAAGAATACTCTAAGTGTCCAATAGTATGATAGAGAGAGAGAGAGAGAAAAACGAGAGCTCCAAAATCAAACTGAACAAAAATCTTACCAACCGACCCTCAGAAGAATTTTTATTAATGATGCCTCTATTTTCTTCACTTTCCATTATTTTCCTTCAATTTCCTCATATCATGCAACCTATGACCTTTCACCTTCCTTTTCTCCTAATTTCCATTATTTTCATAAATAAATGCCAATTAATTCCTCATGTCTTTCCAAATCCTTAGCCATTGTATTTTCCAATTTCCTTTAGTCATAATAATCCAAATGAACACCCACTAGGTTGTTTTATCCCACCATTCATCTTGGAATACATGTATTATCAACTGTGGTTACCGTTTTTTCCTTTATTACATTTTACATGGAATTTTCACTAGGGTTGTTACACCGACCTTGGCCATTGTTTCCTGATGTGATAGTATCAGGGGACAAGTGGACCATTGTACTAATTAAAATATTTTCTAGTCTCTGAGAAGACCAATGAAAAAGTAAGGTTGAGGACCAATTCTGATCGTTGAACCCATAGGCACAGAGCAAAAAATGATTAAAATAACCTGAGACAAATACATTAAAAAGAGGCAAGAAACAAATACTATTAGGAGAAATCATGGTCAGAAAACTGAGAGTCATCCATGGAGTCCACCAACACCATTGTGAACCACTTCTCAACACTGCATGCTCAAGATTACCATAAAAAATTAAGAGGCAAAGAAAATTCTTCTAATGTAGAAGTCAAATAACAGAAACTGGCTCCTCAAGTGATATGAATATAAATGTGCTTGAGGATGGTAAAAATTGCAAGTAAATTGAATGAGTTTTTCAGGTACCTGAGTTAAATTCTTTAAAACATTTAAACATGAATTTAACTCATAAATTATAGAGATAACAGAGAAACAAAGCCATAATATTAACCACAAAACAACAAGTGATGAAGGAGTTCACCCCTCCTAAGCTACATCTCTATGTCCAGCTTCCGATTCTTGACCCTCTTTCATTATACTAAAAAAATTGTTATTACAAAGAGGTATAGTGCTCATATTGCTTCAAAACATGCTCCAACAACTTCAGAGCTATCAAAAATGCATGTCTAGCCTCTTTCTGCTCCCAAAAAGACCAAAAAATGAGAAAGTTAGGCATATTTCTCACTTTTCCTAAAATTTGCAAATAAACTCCCTACAATTTGGCCCAAACCTTGCACAAGTGGCCTAAGCGTAGAAACTACCCTCTAAACATGACATGATTCCCACTCGGCATGCGAATTTGTAGGACCATTAAGTTGGCCATTAAGGCCCTCGAAATCCATGCACACCTGGTCATATTGGGTATTGAAAATCAAATCACTCAGAAAATATATGAAACACACATAACAAACCAGAGACAAAACATTGGCGGAAAAGGCTTCAGCCTCATGGCTTCCTCACATATTTTCTCATTATTAAAAGAATGTAATATTACAATTAAATAGATAAGGGGGCCATGTCTCAAGATAGTGCGTGCTATCTTGGACACCTTGGTTGAGATAATTTCTCAACCATACACACACCAATATAGGAGCTACCTAAACTAACTCCTATCTTAGAGGAACAACCCAATCTAGAGAGTTAGGCATAAATTCCTAAATTTTAATATTTAATTAATTTATTTTATTTTTGGATTTATTATTGTTTTATGAGAGAGGCTAACATTCCCCCCTTCAATGATAAATCCAAAATAAGAACGAGGAACCATCTTCCAAGTTCTCATGTTGATCCTCAAGAACATTTCCTAAAAAACTGCCAAAGCTATATGCTAGAAAAACTGCAATCTGAAGAGACCACGAGTCAGCTACATGTTCGATTCATCTTTGAATTTTGCTTGACAACTCCATCACATGCCAAGTTGAAAAAGGGCCCATTTTTCCTTTGCGTGAAATCAACATTCTTTGTCCACTTACAAAAATTTTTGAATGCCCACTAGCTAATGATGTTAAGAACAACTCAATGTTGTTTTTGTTGTGTTGAAAACTTCTCACTGTTGCTTTGCTATTGACTACCCACTGGCGAATTTTTTGATGCCCACTGCCCACTTTACAAAATTTAATGCACTTTATCACTCAATTTTTTATTTTTTTTAAACATCAACCTTATTAGAAAATCAATTCCAATTTGCACCCTTATGACTCCCAAAATATGTTATCCACTCCTTTTTCCTAATTCCCTCACTATTCACTTTAAAAAAATTTAAAATAGACTAATCATCTCTCCACTTATTCTCTCTCATGACTATACTAAGTCTCTCTTTTATTTTACATAAAAAAGTTATGAATTCACTTTTAAAAAGTGAATCAAAACTTAATACTTAATACTTTGTTTTAAGAGTGCTTTTAAAAAGTTTGACTTTTAAGATTTCATCGATGAGTTCTTTTAAAAAGTTTGAATTTGAAGATTTCATCTACGTGATAGAGGAGAGAACTCGAATAGTTGGAGGAGGACATCCACTTCAACCGCGTGTATTGAAACATTTATCGACACATCAATGCATCAATGCGTGCAAGTAAAAAAAATTGACCTTTTCAATGGTGAGAATGCCCGGCAATGTGAGCTTAGTCTGACTCAACCGAGACACCTCCAAGAATAACACAACAACTCCATTGTGGCCACTCACTGGTTACAAGCTAGTTAGATGATTCGTGGACTTACTTGTTTTCACGCGTGTTTGAAAATTAGGAAGATTTGAATGGGCACCAATCCTGTATGTTCTCAACAGAATCAAAACTGATAAAAAATACAACATGCACAGAAATGAAACAAACACAAACCTCCACTCTCTTCCATGTTTTTGTACGTTGGATACTTCACAGGTGTTGCGTTGTACAATTATGATGTTTCATAATTTTTCACTCTTCGGCATACTTGCCACCCCGTGGACAGAAGCAATGATATAAAAATAATAATAATAAAAATGATTGCCAACTCTCACTATGGCTAGATTAACTCCTCTCAATTCACTTTTATACAGTATGGTTACTGCATTAATCTACACTCTAAAGCACGAGACTCGACCATCATTATTTAGTAATATCGAAGCCTCTGTATCCGGTGTCAACAAAGACAGAAACAAAACCACCCAAGAATCTCCGAACAAAGAAAAGGCAAGGAGATTTCTATCCCGAGTTTTGTTGCCAATTAAACTCTGTGAATTTGATAGACTCTTGAATTGCAAATATTTAAAGATTCGGGTCTGCTAATTTAACTAGCTCTCAAATGAAACAATAGTTGGGAAGACCAAGCTCTGCTCACAGCACCAAATAGAAGTTTAGTTTATGATAAAGATCAACTAGGAAAATGAATCTACAACATCAGTAATATGCATCTCTACAATACCTGAGTGTGGGCCGATCTGAAGAAAATTGGCTATTTCTGTTGTTCGATCCTTCCATCTTTGAAGTCCGATTGGTGTCAATTCAACTGTTTCACTGATTACAAGATCGCATATAGAGCTCCATGCTCAAATGACTGGTTCTGTTCCTTGACGTATGTTTCATAAGTTTCCATAGTGTCACAGATCTCCATGCTGATAATTATTGAAATCCTGGCAGCAAGCTCTCTTTGACACGCCAACTTTCCCCACAGATGTGGTCAATTGCATTTTTACTACAATTGCTTCAATTTCATTACAGCCTCTAGATCAAATCTGATAGCATTGAGATCCGATATCACCATACGAAATCAAATCCAGTATATGATGCATATCTAGTAATCCAATGCAGTAAATAGGCAAATATGGCATTCAATAAGCAAATGGACAAGTACCGAGCGGTCACAGGTGAAACTTTATTACTTTATTATGAAAATTTCGACTGTGTTCTTTGTTTATAGGAGAAAGAATCAAACTTTGTTGACTCAACTTAATTTCCCATTTATAAGTGACTTCTTTCTTGAGTTACAGGATTGCTTTGGCCTCCTACGTGGAGGCACCAACCACAAATGGCGAGCGATCCTGAGTTAATTCTCAGCCTCACTGCATCAACAATCAGAAATCACATTATGATACAAATAAGAGCTTTCTAACTACAGATCTCTCCCACAAAAATCTCAACGCAACTTCCCACACAATGTCCACATGAAGTGATTTTCCAACCATAAAAACGCAATTCTACAACTTCTCCTCCACATAACTCAATGTTCAACTCATCTTAACACAAGTTTCCAGCTCTAGCTCTAAGATCTCCATTACCTTTCCATTAGTTCTGATACCACATATTGAAAATAAATCACTCAGAAAATATATATAAAAAAACATAACAAACCAGAGACAAAATATTGGCGGAAAAGGCTTCAGCCTCATGCTTCCTCACATGTTTTCTCAATATTAAAAGAATGTAATATTAAAATTAAATAGATGAGGAGAATATCTCTCAAGATAGTGCGTGCTATCTTGGACACCTTGGTTGAGCTAATTTCTCAACCATACACACATTAATATAGGAGCTACCTAAACTAACTCCTATCTTAGAGGAACAACCCAATCTAGAGAGTTAGGCATAAATTCCTAACTTTTAATATTTAATTTATTTATTTTATTTTTGGATTTATTATTGTTTTATGAGAGAGGCTAAAATTGGGGTCCATATGACCTGGGGATGGCCACCTCCGTTGGTGGTCTGCTTGACGGTCACAATTGGCAGACTGTGGCATTCACATGATGTGGTTAGGCTCAACGGTTTTGGAAGTGGACGATTTGTTGGCGGTGACAGTAAGTTGACAATAGTTTGCGGTTGTGGTATCACATGCGATGGTCGGTGTTTATGGTAACCACCATGGGGGCAGGCTAGGGTCTAGCCCCCAGCCCCCCTGCCTGTAGTCCCATGGCACGGGGGTGGCCAGGGGCTAGGCCCTAGTCCATCCCTCCCCCAAAATGCACCAACATTTAATTGTTAAATATGGTTGGTATAACGGTAACTCCAGTGGTTTGTTTGGAGGAGGTCGCGGGTTTGACCCCCACCGACTTCGCCTTGACCCTGAGATAAATTTTAGTGGCCACCGAGGTACGATGTTGCAGCCTCTGGCTGGGCCACATGGCGACCTCTAGTTGGTCCACATCAAAACACCAACAACCAATACAAAATTGCCAGCTCAACACCAATGGAAGAATTCCACTTGCCATGCTATGATTGGATCCTAAAGCCCAATCAACCTTGCATATTCAATAGGAATAGTCAGCTGTACAGACTACTAACTGGGCAACCTGCACATTTCTTTTCCAAAATTTTCTTGTTGGGAAAATGAACAGAACTCGTTTATGGGAGCATACAGTGTTAGTTTTTCATGAAATGAATTGTGCCAGATTTGGAACTAGATCTACGCAAGCGCATAGGTTTTGAGCCATTCTAAAAAATTTAATTTTTAGCATATTTTTTAGCACCAGATCACTCCTCCCCACTGGAATATTTTGGAGCAAAAAATATCACTTTCAGCTGTCAAGTAGATGAGGGTAAATTTCCCTCACCTTTCCAATCTCGATCCATTTGGATTTACTTGTATTTGTTCCTTTGAGCCCCACACAAACATACTCCATATCCCCTTGTTTTAAATTCCTTTTCCTTTTCTCAAGGATGGTGTCTTGTTGTAGTTATTCAAGGTATTCATGAGAGAAATCCTTAATAGAATGAATTTGAACATTCTCCCCTTAATCTTCAATGAAAGGAGGCTCATACAACCTCAAGTTCTCAACATTAACAACAACATAAATTTTCATATATGAAGGAAAATCCAACCTGAAGGCATTATCACCAATATTTTCTAAAATTCTGAATGGACCATATCAAATTCTTTTAATTTTTTGACCTTATCTTTGAATCTTTTCTTGGCTAGGGTGAAGCCAAACTTCATCACCAACTTGGAAATTGTGATCTACATGATGCTTGTCGTGCCTTGTTTTTTACTTGACTTGGATCTTTTCCAATTGTTCTTGAACTACTTGATGTACCAATTTTTAGATTTTTTTATGTCACTATGACCATCAATAGCAATATATTTTCCAAAAATAAAATCGAAAGGAGATTTAGGCAAGTATCCCAACCATGCCTCAAATCGCGATGTTTGAGTTGAAGAGTGCTTGGCTCAATTGTAAGAATGTTGAATATAGTGAAAATGTTCATCCCACAACTTAGGATGCTTGCTACAATAACCATGAAGAAGATGTATCACCATCCTGTTCACCAACTATATTTGACCATCTATTTGCACATGAAATTTTTTACTCTTTTTCAATTTTCTTTCCATGAATCCCCACAAGATTGACCAAAAATTCCCAACAAAGTGAGAATATTTATCACTAACAATGGATGTGGGGAATCCAAAATTCACCCACACATTCTGAAAGAATAACTGAGCCGTTTGTTCAGCTGTAATTTTCTTTTTACATGGCATTAAAATACACATTTTTCCGAACCTATCCACAGCTACATAAAGACAATCATGATTCCATTTTGACATATGAATTCCTCCTATAAATTCCATAGAAACAACCTCCCATGGACGAGAAGGTATTGAAAGTGGTGTATACAATCCTTACTTTCTATTATGAGGTTTACTGACAACACATAATGAACAACCTTTAATAAAACATGACACACTTTCAATAATATGAGACTAATAACAATACCTTTGTATTTGTGCCACCATTGTACTTATGCTGAAATGAAAGCAATAAGAAAAGTATGTGCCTGTCTTATGATGTTGACTCTTTATCCCTATGGAAAATAAAGTTTACCAAGATGGTACAACAAGTTATCATGAATATGATAATCCAATTCCTCTACTTGGTTCCCTTGACTCAAAGTCGCATATACATCTTGAAAATCACTATCTAAAGCATATTGTTCAACATATCTCTCATGCAAAACAAAATTATGCTTAATAAAAATAGGCCTAGAAAGCATACCAAGAACTTTGTTGTATATACCTTTCTTATACCTTATCACCAAGTGGAATTGTTAAAAAAAACCATCCATTGAAAGTGCCTTGATTACTGCAACTGTGTTAGTGATTGCAAGTATTGCAATGGATGATGATTAGTGTGAATGATTGTTTCCTTACCCATCAAGTAGTGTTTCAATTTTTTCACACTTTGCACCAATGCATACAATTCATTTTCATATGTAGGATAATTAATCATTGCACCATTAAAAGTTTCTCAATGAAAATAGATAGGATTACCATGTTGCATGAGGACTGCGCCCACTGCATAGTCGCTTTCATCAATCTGTATCTCAAATGACTATCTCAAGTGTGGAAGTGCAAGTACAAGAGCTGAATTGATCTTTTCCTTCAATGCATCAAATTTTTTTTGCTGCTTACCTCCCCACTTTAAGACCTGCTTCATACTTGTCAATGCATGAAATGGAGTTGCCATAGAAGAGAAGTTAGCAATAAATTTCCTCCAATATTGGGCTTCTCCCAGACATATTCTTACCTCTGTAACTATTTTGGGCTTTGTCTAATTCAAAATGACATCAAACTTGGAGGGATCTAATTTCAATTCACCTCCCCCAACAATATGACCCAAATATGCTAAATAGGTTTTTCCAAACTCACACTTTGACATATTTAAAAAACATTGTTCTTTCTTCAAGGCATCAAGTATTTTTTTGACATGTATGGCATGTTATTCAAGATATTTAATGAAAATTAAGATTTCATCTAAGTATACTTACACAAAATCGTCTATAAATGGCCTCAATACATCATTAATCACACACATGAAGGGAGCAGGAGCATTACAATGACCAAAAGGAATAACTAGCTATTCAAAAAAAATTGTTTTGTTATGAATGTTGGCTTCCATATGTATCCTTCAAAAATTCTAATTTGATGACAACCACTACTTATGTCCAACTTATTAAAATACTTATCATCTTTCAATTGATCAATTAAAACATAAATTCTAGGAAGTAGGTAATGATTCTTTACCGTAATCTTGTTCAATGCACTGAAGTCCACACACATGCGTCATGTTCCATCCTTCTTTGGCACCAAAACAATAGGTGAACCGCAGGGAAAAGTAATTGGTCTGATGATCCCTTTTTCTACCAACTCTTGATTTTTCTTTTTAATTTCTACACTTTCCATCACTGACATCCTGTACATGCCAATTTTAGGAAGAGGGAAATCTTGCTGCAATTGTATTTCATGTTGGATTCCCCTCTTGGGAGGAAATCCCTTAGGCTCCTGAAACATCTCTCCATATTGGCTAAAAAATTCAACCAAATCATATTTCAATCATGAGTCACAACCTTGAAAAGCTTCATTATCAATATCATTCTTTTATTTGACCATTAGAAGCACAAAATTCTTGCTAGAGTTAATACGTCTCTTCATTTGTCTGACATCCACAAGTGAAAGATTAATTTCTGTTGGTGTGCTCTAATAATGTACTCAATCCCATATTTGAACAAGTGATACTTATTTTCATGGTGATGCAAAATATCTTTCCTATCATAAAGATATGGACTTCCCAAAACAATACTGGAAATACCAAGTGGAACTACATCAAGTTCAACTTCATCAAGAAAGTTTGTTGTAATTGGAAATCTAAGTATGCATTTCCTCATCACTTGTAAATTTTCATTTTTGCATATCCAACCTAAAGGATAAGGTCTTGGATGAGGAATGGTCTCTAAATTTAAATTCTTGACTATGTCTTCGGAAATCAAATTTTCTTGTTGACCACTATCAAAGAGTGTATCAATTTTGGTATGCTTTGAAATAACTCAGATATGGAAAAGTTAAATTATTTTTTTCTCATCTTGAGTGTCATTAGGACAACTTGAAGATCTAGTGTTTTCTATGTCCTTTCCTTTCATTCCCATTTTTGTGATCTTTGTTTCATTTCCCGAATGGGATCCTAAGTCATGTTGTGTAGTTACAGTTGTCTTTTGCTTCCCTTTGTTGTTAAACTCTTTTGGTTTCATCTCAGGATGAGGATTCAACCAATGAGCTTCATCATGAGCCTCCTTGGAACAATTTTTTCATGTTAATATTTCTCCTTCCTTCTTGACAGGTGCATTTTCCTTTCCCTTTGAATTTACTTTTTCCTTTGTTACCACTTTGAAATGGATTTTTGCTACCCTCTTGTGAAATGTTTTTCCCTCTTGCTTCAAGATGTGTTGCCTGAACACAAGCCTCATCTAAACTTGTAGGAATAAACATAAGGATAGTATGCCTTAAGTAATTGTGTAAACCCCCAATATAGTTCAACAAAGTGTATTGTGATGACACATATACACCTAAAATTAGAGGTCTTCTAAACTCTTGGGTGTAAATTTTCACACTTTGACCTTTTAGTTGTCTAAAATGCTGCCAATCCATAATAGCCTTTTGCATATAAGCTAATGGATAAAATTATCTTCTAGGTGCAGCAATAAAATCTATCCAAGTGGTTAAGACCTTACCATGTTTCTTCATATCCTCTTGTGTTTTGGAATCCCACCAAATCAAAGCAGCACTTTCCAACCTTAATGAAACCAGTTGAGTCTTTGTTTCATCATCTTTGATATTTTGAATCCTGCAATATACTTCAAGTTAACGAACCCAATTATCAAGTTTTTTAGCATTCACTTCACTGTTATACATAGGAATTTAAAATTTAATATCAAGTTTCAATAAGGGAGGTTTACCATGACCCTTTGGGGTATGTGGAGGTGTTGGAGTAAAGCTTGTTGTGGAAGAGGATGAAGATGAAGGTGAGGATGGAGGTGAAGTTGATGGTGGAGAAGAGGGTGGTTTATCACCATTTCCTTTTGAATTCTTGCCATCATCTCCTCCTTTTCCTCAAGAAGAACCCTATCCTTTTGAAGGCTTGGAACTCTCACCTTGCAATCTTGAATTTCTCTCTTCATAGAGAACTTTCACAATTTCATTCTTGTCAAAGAATGTTTTTCTTAAATCTTTCTAATCCTATGACATATTATAAGGCTCCCCTTCATGTGACATACTTGATGAAGCTTCAACTGCAATTTGAGGTAGAATTTGTGGTGGATATTGTGGAAAACTTTCTCTCCTTGTCCTTGAACTAACTTGAGGACTTACAACCACAAGATTTCATTCTCCTCTCTTGAGATTTAACCTTGTAAGAATCACATACACTTGAAAACAATTAAATTCTCACAACAGGAAATAAAACCAGTGCTCTAATACCAAATTTGATCTGAAAATTTATGTGCTTGAGGATGGTACAAATTGCAAGTAAATTGAATGATTTTTTGAGGTTCTTAAGTTAAATTATTTAACACATTTAAATATGAATTTAACTCATAAATTGTAGAAATAATAGAGAAACAAAGCCATAACAGTGACCACAAAACAACAAGTGATGAAGGATTTCACCCATCCTGGGCTACATCTCTTGGTCCAACTTCCAATGCTTGACCCTCTTTCATTATGCTCCAAACATGGTGATTAAAAAGAGTCACAATGCTCAAATGGCTTCACAACCTGCTCCAACAACTTCAGAGCTATCAAAAATGTATGTCTAGCCTCTTTTTGTTCTAAAAAAGACCAAAAACTGAGAAATTTATGCCCTTTTCTCTCTTTTCCTAAATTTTGTAGCTAAATAGCTCATGATTCGGCCCAAACATAGCATAGGTGCCACAAGCACGAAAACTACCCTCCTAACATGGCACAATTCCCGCTTGGTGGACGAATTTGTAGTACTGATAATTTGGCCATTAAGGCCCCCGAAATCCACGCACACCTGGTGACATTGGGGTCCATAGGAAATGGAGTTGGCCCCCTCCATTGGCATTCTACTTGGTGGTCACAGTTGGCAGATTGTGGCATTCATATGATGTGGTTAGGCTTGGTGGTTTCATAGGCGGACAATTTGTTGGTGGTGATGGTTAGCTGACGACAGTTTGGGGTTGTGGTGTCACATGCGACGGTCGATGTTTATGGTAACCACCATGAGGGCGGGCCAGGGTCTAGTCCCCGACCCCCATGCTCACGATCCCATGGCACGGGGTTGGCTAGGGGCGAGGCCCTAGCCGAGCCCTCCTCCAAAATGTATCAACATTTAAATGTTAAATTTGGTTTTAACCCATACATTGTTAAGAACTGCAACATGGTATGACAATAACTACAGTGGTTTTTGGGCGAAGTTCGCGGGGTTCAACCCCTGCCGACCTCGCCTTAGCCCTTAAATAAATTTTAGTGGTCACCAAGGTGCCACATGGTGGTCTCTAGCTGGGCCATGTGGAGACCTCCAGTTGGTCCACATAAAAACACCAACAACCAATACAAAATTTCCAACTCAGAACCAATGGAAGAATTCCACTTGTCACGTTGTGATTGGCTCCTGAAGCCCAGTCAATCTTGCACAGTCAGCAGGCCCAGTTAGCTGTACAGATTTCTGACTGGGCAGCTTGCACATTTTTTGCCAAAATTGGTCTATTTGGGAAAATGAACATAACTCGTTTCTTGGAGCATACAATGTCAGCTTTCATGAAACAAATTTCACCCGATTCAGAATGATGATATCTACACAAACACATAGGTTTCAAGTCATTTCGACATATTTAATTTTTTACCATATTTTTTAGCACTGGATCATTGAGCCTCGAAACTTTGCATGCGACCTCATTAACATTATAAAAAAAATTCAAGAAGGTATTTTTCGTTGCTATGCTCATAACGGACATACCCAATAAATATCCCCCACTGTTAACAAAACCAACCTTTTCTACAAAGCAATGGACCCAACTTCGAACATGCATGCCCATTATAGATTGTAAGATGCCAAAGAAAACATACACAAACAAAGAAACATTATACACAGAAAAGAATACAACTACAAAAACTTGTCAATTTTCTAGATACCCTTTATAGAGTCGACCAACATTCCAATTACCAAGAGTGAGATTTCCATTGTCGTGAAGAACAGACAAAACAAACCATAGACAATGGGGCAAAGAATTATAATAGGAAACATATCCATTTATCTGTGCCATTAACCAGAAGAATGGATGCTCACTCAGAATTCTATGACGCTCACTCAGAATTCGAGTTGTATGAGTTGAAAACCTCGAGAAGGAAGTTATAGCCTTGCACCAGACCAAGACAAATGAATTTAGGAGGTTAACCTCCCTCTCCACTTGGACTTTATGAGCTCCGTCACTTGTCCCATCTGTAGTAATCGCACTATTACAATCTTCCATCCCACTAATGTGAGCACACACGTGCATTCTGGGAGGTGGCCACCCTTTAGCCCTACCAACGGTCCTTTCAATCATGTCATTGATCCCAAGATAGATATTGAGCCTCTTTGGACCTCGATCAGGGATTTTTTGTTTGTATTATTAATCCCTTAGGTTTACTATTATTAATCCTAGGGTTTAATATTTTTTCCTTAGGTTTATTTTCTGTTTGGTTTATAATATTAATCCCCTGGGTTTGTTTTTCCTTGGGTTTATAATATTTGGGTTTTTAATATTCAGTTTAATTTTCGTTAGGTTTGCAGTGTGATAATCATTGCCACAATAATACATTGCAATAAGGGTTTATTGATCTCTTAGGTTTTCAATATTGATCATTTGAGTTTATTAATACCTTAGGCTAATAATATTAATAATTCTTTGGGTTTATTAATTACTTTGATTTATAATATTAATCCCAAGCATTTACAATATTAATCCCTTGAGTTTATTATTATTAATCTTAAGGTTTAATATTATTTCCAAAGGTTTATAATATTAATTTCATGGATCTATTTTAAATTGGGCTTATAATATTAATCTCTTGGATTTATAATATTTGAGTTTCTAATATTGGATTTATTTTCCCTTAAATTTATAATATATATATATTTTTTTCTAAATAAGATTGATCTATTAACAAAGGGAGTAAAATTACATTGTGACCATAGTCAAAACTACTGCCCTGGTGAAAGGCAGAATTGTCAAGATAAACACATATGGAGACTGCCCAATGACAGGGAAACCAGTCTTGAACAGTTTACCAAAACCCACGCAGGGGAGCAAGTTATGATCTTCTTGATGTTGCAGATTTTGCATAGTTCCAAAAATGAACAAACATAAACAAAAATTCCACATAGCAGTTTGAACAAAAACATGCCCAATTGTATGGGCCGCAAGGTAAGATAACAAGACCACAGTGAGCAAACTAATAATCTGGAGGCTCTTCAACTATACGGCACCAACCTGTTGCAAGAAAGTCCCTGGCAAGAGCAGCTTCAGATTCAGAAGGACCTGGATCAATCGGTGCCATCTCAACATCATGAGCACTACGAGCTTGAGCATCCGGAGCCTGCATTGACGCACTGCCAATCCCCATCTGGAGGTTCAAAGTCTGTGCATTTTCAGAGCCAAGGCCTGCCGGATGAGAGCTTGGCTCCCCCATCTGCGCTTCCTCATGGAAGACCACCGTAATGTGAGTGGTTATCCTTGGGCAGTTTAGAGAACAATTGAAGGAAAAGAGCGCGGAGCCAGTCGTGGGAGAAGGCAAGGTGGCAGGAGGTCGGGGAGCAAGGGAGCCCAAATAGTGGCTGGTATCAAGAAAATGCGCTCTCCCACTGCAGGTGCGAGGGTATTGGCTAGCAAAGAAATCGTTGGAGAGGGAAGGCGAATCTGAAGAAGGGCTGGAAGGCGCGCGCAATGGACAGCCCCTGGTGCCGCCCCTGCGGCACCGCATTCTGTGGCGCAGATGAGGCATAGGGGAGACAACATCCGTGGGAACAAATCGAGGCCGAGCAACAACGATGACAGGGCTAGAACAATTCGAATAAAAGCTAGAGGCCCGAGTGAAATGCCAGAGGTACAGCGGAGGCAGCTCTGCTAAAAGACCAGAGCGAGGCTCCAAATTAGCCTCCCCATTCAAGCAGCGAGAGGCAGCAAGAATGATAGAACCGACACCATACAGACATAATCCAGAACTGAGGCCAGAGGCCAGATAGATATGCGAGTGGTTTGACTGAAGCAGATCCACAGAAAGCCCATTGCCACGCTTCAATTTATCTTCCCCTCTCACGCATCGAGAAGCACCCACCATAACTGATACATTGAAGAGAGCCGAGGTCTTCAACATGCAGAGGCATGAACCAGAGCAAAGGACATGATATGAGATCCTGAACCACTTGAAACAATGCCTTTGAACTCTGCGCAACTTAAATGCAAGGATTCTTCGATCAGAAGCCAAATATCCGCCATGTCCTGGGTAGGTAGGTGTCATCCCACCTCGCCCCACTCCTATCCCATCAAATTTAATGCCTATCTATACACCCGCATCCGGGACTTAAATTTATAATATTAATAATCCTTTGGATTTTTTATTCCCAAGAGTTTATAATATTAAACCCAATATTATTCTTTTTCATTTTTTTCTTTAGATTTAAAATGTTAATCTTTTGGATTTATAATGTTCAGATTTTTAATATTCATTTATTTTCCCTTAATCTTGGAGTGTGATAATAATTATCATAATAATACATTACATTAAAATCTTATTGATCCCTTAAATTTTTAATATTGATCTTTTGAGTTTATTAATACCTTTGACTCATAATATTAATAACTCCTTTAGTTTATTGATTACTTTAATTTTTAATATTACTCTTAAACATTTACAATATTAATGACTTTCCCAATTCATTGTGTGCCTTTTTCTATCAATAATGAAAAATACTATAGTGAAATTTGTTATGCAAACTTAGATGTAAACTTTAAACGTTGCTCCTAACTAAGTTCATCATGGATTATTTAATATCCAATGCAAGAGATAGCTATACCACTACAAGATATCACAAAGTGAAAAGTCTAGTTCGCTTGGTGGTTCCGTATGTGGTAAATCATGTCTGTGTTGGGGTTTAGTTAGTACAATACCTAGTTGTTTATTTTCTCTATTAGACTTTTCTTAATCCGCGACCCATCTCTGCTCGTGCTATTACTTCTGCCAATATTATTGAAGACCAGTCTAAAGCTGTCTTGTCTTTTCCAAGAAGGTCTACCATTGACAGAAGAAGGATAGAAGAGATGTGTAAAAAGTCACCACTGTATATACCACCTAGTTTGTCAGATACTGCATGTTCCAGTTCTGTAAATACTTCATGTCAGCATATCGCTCTTTTTAATATTGCACAATTATTAAATTTCCAACCTCTCTCAGTTGCATGTTCTCAATGTCAGCAGCAAGTCAACCTGAGTCAGCTCGCTTACCTTGTGATGCATGAGAACCATAACACTAGGACCGGTGAAGCTCCTCCTTCTACCTCTGTCGCTCCTTGTCCTAATTCAAAGTGTTCAGACATTCCATTCCCACATGAGGATGAACACGTTCTCATGATGCATATAGTGCCCACACTAGAAGAAGAAGATCCAAGGCTGACTGCTATCTTCACAAACATGAGGCCTGCAAACAGTCCCAAATATGGACTTGGTTATCTAGAACAAAAGGATAAACTAATCCCAGAATGCAGATTTAAAGATCTGCCAGAAGGCTGTAAGAGACCATCAATCCCTGAAATCCAAAAGTTTTATACTTTAATGGATGGATGTCCTAAACATCAGATCCCTACTCAATGGATGAAGCAGATGTTGAATTGGGATATTTATACACATCCACAGGCTGATGAATTTGGTCTTACACATACACAAGAGGAAAAAATAAAATTAGCCAATGAATGGAAAGCTTATATGGAAGAAAGAAAATTTTGGATTTCTTTCTATTCTTGGAAAGAGGCTAATGAATCAGAAGTTGTTTTGATGACTGATTTGACATCGTCCTCTTCACATTCCTGGACAGCTATTGATGGTAGCAAGATTGAGACTTCTACCTCTTACCCTCCTTTCAAAAGCATTGTCCTAGGAGAAGGACACAATTCAACAAACACATATCCTTTAGTCCAAAAGGATACTGTAGCAGTAGGAGTTGAAGGTAGAGTTCAGAAGGTCAGTGAACAAGTAAACTGGACAAATACAGCATTCACTAGTCTGGAAAAGAATGTAGCAAAAGCTACCACAGTAAAGGATTAGATTGATAGAGTCCAAGTCTCTATTAATGATGCAAATAGTTCTTTGAATTCTGTACAGTATAATTCTTTTGTTGCTAAAGATTATTCTTTAGAATCTTTTAAGAAGATTGATGAAGTGGAGAACTGTATCGTAGAGCAATCTATCTCCACACGGCATTTAATTTCAAATCTGTCTGATAAGGTTGATAGGATGAATTTGAAAAATACAGATAATCACATTCCAGCTTCATTTTTTCATAAGGGAAAATCCATCCATACTCATGAACTTAGTGAAAGTCCAGTCTCTAAGTTTCCTCAGCTTTTCCCTAAAGAAGCTGATAAGCCATCACAACATTCTGAAAAATTTGACCATAGCTTCTCTCTCCGATGAGTCTGATTCAGAAGCCCAAGTCCTACCTATCTACGAACCACTTGAGCCTCAGTTCACCAAACATTCTGCCCCTAATCTATATGGTGTTGGAAGAATTCCACCAAGAGAAACATTTTTTGATAGCAGTAACAAAGAGTGGAATCTAGACAATCTGCCTACTGCCTAGATCAGGTAGATGTTAGATCAGATGATAACAGAATACAAGCTCATGTGTGTTGCAGGAAAGACTGAGGTAGAATCCTGCAAAACTTTGATTCAGTGTTTTACAGGCACACTGGAAATATGGTGGGAGCTGGAATATTCTCCAGCCATGATTGAAAAAATGGAAAGAGAAGTAAGAAAAGATGAAAATGGGGATATTGAATTCAATCCCAATGGCACACCAATGAATAATATGATTGGTGCATTGACTGCTATGATTCAAGACCACTTCTGTGGTGCTGATGTTACACTTTCAGATAAACATGAGATGATCTTAATGAATCTGAAGTGTAGAAATATAAACCAATATGAAGACTTAAATAGAGATTGGATACAGAGGATCTTTTTGGTTAAAGAACCAAAGAATATTCTGTGGAAACAAGTTTACCTTGCAGCACTGCCATCAAAATTGGTGGATACTCTCAAGATGCAATAAGTTTTCCCCTTGCCTCCTGAAGTTTATTTATGGGGAGAAATTTATTCTATTATAACTAAAGTTTTGATCACTCTTTGTACCAACTCCAAGATGACAAATTCTATTGATAAGCTGAATAGACTGCCTGGTACTAAATATTTCTGTAGCAAGTATGGGATAACCATTGATGATCCTTTGGTTACTCGCAGGAAGTCAAAGAAGAAAGAAAAGAAGGCTCAGAAAAGAAGCCGAGCCTGTACTTATAATTTTAGCTCTAAGAAGAGGAGTGAGCTCAGGTCTTACAAGAAGAAACCAGCAAAAGGAAGAAAGGGATATTATAAATATGTCCCAAAGACTCATTACTATGGACCTGCAGATGTTCGTCCAAAAGAACAAAATATTGAAAGAATGAAAGGTGTTGTCTGTTTGTTATGTGGACAAGCAGGACATACTTCAAATCTGTGTCCTACAGCCCTTGAGTCTAAAATAAATCGTGGTAAGAAATCAAGGCCACAAAATTAAGTTGGGACTAGCACAACTGTAAAGACTGAATCTAAATGTGCTACATGTGGTTCCTCCTTCCAGAAGATAGAAGACTATACTCGTCTTGCTATCCAGCAAGCTGAAGAATTCTCCTCTTCAGACTCCCAGTCTGCCTCTTCTGTCTCATCATCTGAAGATGAAATTAATGCTTATTGCTAGTGTTCTGATTCACAGAATTTTCATTGTACTGATTCCGATTCAGATTTATCTTCTGATGACTCTCTTCCATATCCATGGAGGAAAGTGATCTGAAAGCTGAGCTGCTTAAAAAATTTATGCAGCATGGTACTGGTTCTTCCAGTAACCGCACCAGTAAGAAGCCTATTTTTGTTGATGCTTCTTACGAGAAAAACACCAAATCGTATCTCCATCACAATTCCAGCAAAGTTCATACACTCACTTTGGGGGAGGTGAGTAAGGAGATACATGCAATGAAGACATAAATTTCTGCCCTGAAATCACAAGTTGCACAGTTGGAAAAGGCAAAACAAGACACAAGGCCTTCTCCCTCCATCTCAGGCAAACAAATAAATTACACTCTGCACACTGTTCCTGGACAATCTTCAGCCTCTCAAGTTGAAATCTCTCAAGGAAGACCTCATCCAACAATTGGATTCAGAGAAATGCAAGTCCTTGCAGTCCAATACCAATAACACCATATAAAAGTAAACATCTGTGTTGAAGGTAATATGTATAATGATTTAACTGCATTAATAGACTCAGGTGCAGATGTAAATCTTCTTTCGAAGAAAATTGTTCCCTCTAGATTCTGGGTATCTGCTACCAGAAAAGTCATAGGACTAGGAAAGAAAGTCCTAGAATATGAAGTTCCTAAAGCTGTTGTATGTTTTGATTCCAACTGTGTTAAAATTAAGTTTGCGGTTGGAGATATTCCAATTGACTGTATATTGGGAAATGTATTCTTAGCAGCAGTTGAGCCCCATGTTTCATTTAGATTTCCAGACAAAACAACGGGCTATTTCATCACAGTTCCTACATCTGACCATAAGGGTAAGTTGATAGAACTTCCTTATATTTCTAATCCTCGGATTTCAACAATGGTGCAGGCTATGAAGGAGCTTCGAAAAGTAGAAAACAATCTGGATGAACTAAAAGATCATAAGAATATGATCAGAATTGAAGATCAACTGAGTTCCCTAGGAATTCAGAGACATATCTCTGAATTGCAAAAACAGTTTGAAAACACTTGCTGCTCAGAGGAATCCAATGCATTCTGGCATCGCAAGAAGCACTATGTATAATTTCCCTATAAATAAGGTTACAAGGGAAAACCCTGCAAATCCAGAGCTATCCCAATGTCCAAAGAATACAGAAAGCTTTGTCAGAAAGAAATAAATTAGCTTCTTCAAAGAAAGCTGATACGGGAGTCAAACAGTCCATGGAACTGTTATGGCTTCTATGTTAACAAAAGGAGTGAATAGATAAGAGGTATCCCAAGATTAGTTATTAATTATAAACCTCTTAATTCTGTTCTTGCAGACGATACATTTCCTATCCCACACAAAGGAGATCTATTGGGTAGGATAGCTGGAGCCAAAATCTTCTCAAAGTTTGATCTGAAATCTGGTTTCTGGCAAGTGGCTATTGCTGAGAAGGACAAATGAAAACAACATTCAGTATACTGACTGGCCACTATGAATGGAATGTAATGCCATTCGGCCTGAAGCACGCGCCTTCAAAATTTCAGAAGGTAATGGATTCAATATTCAATCCATATGATGAATGGTTACTTGCATATATATATGATCTCCTCATATTTTCTAAAAATTTACAGGACCATTTTAAGCATTTAAGAATTTTTATGAAATTGGTCCAGAGAAATGGATTGGTCTTAAGAAAAAAGAAAATGGAATTATGCAAGACAAAAATAAAGTTTTTAGGGCACACCATAGAAAATGGTCAAATTTCTTTACAGAGTCATACATTAGAATTTGCAGACAAGTTTCCAGATATTATTCTGGATAAGACCCAGTTACAAAGGTTTTTGGGTTGTCTGAATTATGTAAGCAATTTTTATCCATCTTGTGCCATTGACAGGTCTCTTCTCAATCAGAGACTTAGAAAGAATCCAAAACCTTGGACAGAAGCCCACACAGAAGCTGTCAGAGAAATTAAATCCAAGGTTCACAATCTTCCTATATTCTATGTTGCAAATGACAAGTTATTTAAGATTGTTGAAACCGATGCTAGTAGTATAGGATGGGGAGGTTTTCTAAAGAAAAGACCAAGTGATAAAAGCAAGAAGAATGAAGAACAGGTGGTGCAGTATGCCTCTGGAGTATGGAGTAAAACTGAAAAGAACTACTCCACAATCGAAAAAGAAGTCAAGGTTGCATGGAACTACATCAACAAATTCTCAATACACTTGGTAAATAAATCCTTTCTACTAAGAAATGATGCTCAAGCACTGGCAAAATTCATAAGTAAAACAATCAAAAACCCTGAAGATGCCAAATTTGCAAGATGGCAAGCCTTATTTGCAAATTTTACTTTTAAAGTTGAACATATCAAGGGTTCTGAAAATTGTTTGCCAGATTTTCTTAGTAGAGAGTTTCTCCAACAACAAGAATAGCATGATGACCCAGAAGAGGACGAAGAAGCACATGCAATGGTCATCATTACTGAATGGGATCATGCCCATCAAAGAGAAACACTCAGAACTATATCTGATGATGAATCATGGGCAGTATACAAAGAAAAGTGGAGACCCACGTGGAAACTCTACAATACAAAGGTACTGGATGCAGACTTACAAAGTCATTCTGATATTTTACATCTTGTACCAGAAAGAAGAATACACCCGAAAGGAAGCAGGTGGATACATGACATGATGTATTCTTCTAGCATGACAACTTCACATGAAGCTGAAAGATCCTTATCCAAAGATTTTTGTGATCTTGTTGTTATTTGTACTCGTGACAACAACAAAACAAAAATCTATTACAAATCCTATGCTATCAACAAGACGCGGTATCCAGGATGGAACTGGATGAAAAGATTCCAGATGTGGCCAGGTAATAATCCTGATTTGATTTTTCCTGATACTGTGTATAATTTTGTAGGATACAAGAATCATTGGTGGAACCTGATGAACAAAGACGGTCGTAATGAGACTCATTACACCAAAATAAAATTTGGTCCCACATGGATAAACCAGTTAAGACAACACCCTCCATGGCTTGATAACTGGTGGTTCGACTATGGGTTAAGTTCTTATGGTATGGATCCATATTACTATGAATCATACTATCAAAGCCAATTTAATCGGTGTCTAGAAAGTAGCATAGGAGAATGTTTCCATACTCCTTGCCAAATTGTAAAAGACATAGGCCAGCTAGAATACAGATTGATAAATTCTGTATTAGAATCGCATATGAAAATGCATCATCAATGGCTGGTCATGACAAATATAAAACACCTGATTATTTTAAACAAACCCATGATTGTACACCGGATATACACAAAGGCTTGGGATGACACCATATATCCAAATCTTAGATTTCCCAGCATAAAAATCTTGGAGGATTCTGCAGAAGCCAGTATAAGCGGTTCTCATGGGCCCCACTAAAACAAAAGCATCCATTGTGTTTGATCACCCAGTCACGCGTTCACAGTGACAGGTATTTTCCCGAGGGATTTTTACCTATTTAAAAAAGCATCCTCCGTGTTCATAATAATTTTTTCCTAGTGGGCCTTATACATAAAAGGTATCCACAGTGTAAAGCACACACCTTCACATGCGTCTGTCTGAAGGACTGAATCTCTGCGCAGATGTCACTTCGGTGTTACCTGAAACAAATGATTCCCCTTCTACGTGTCAATAATCCGACGGACCGATGGAAATGTTTGTCCCCCCTCATTTCCTATAAAGAGAGGGTAAGGCTCATTCATCAGGCATTCACATTCAGAGAGTCTTGAGTTATTTTTGGTTTTTGAGTCTGAGTTCATGCTCCCTGCTCTGCATCTGCAAGAGATTTCTAGATCTGCTTGCATCACAGAGATCTAACTCAAATTCCTTAGGAGATCTGAGCAAGTCTGCGCATTAGGATGTATGAGCCTAGTGTGAAGCTAAAGTGGCGGGATCTATAGATCGAGTTTGTATATTGTTTGTGTTTGAGTGTTTGTCATAAGAACTCCGAGACAGAGTCTGCATCTGGCCAGATAGCCTCCAGTAACGCTCGCTCATTCACTGAGTAGCTAAAGTCTGGTGAATGCCACTGCAGTCAATCTCTATAAAGAGATCTTTCTGAGTCCTATCATTTGATGTAAGATCATTCTGAGATATCAATAAAGCGAGAAATTTTTGTTCAAATTCCACATTCTTAAGTACTAAAACTCTGTGCATCATATTGTCTGCTAAGACACTGTTTGTCACTCTCAAAGTCTTGAAATTTCGCTAGAAGTTCGCTAGAGGTTCGCCAAACCACCGAGGGACACCAAGGCCGTAAGAAGGCGAGGGAAGCCGCAGAGAAAGGCTGCCAGTTGCGTGAACGTGGGAGTAGGTTCGTGTATGGGTTCATCGCTGGGTTCACATAAAGAATTTTTGAGAGTATAAGACAAAGGAGAAACTTAGCAAGGCCAAGTCCGCTTGTGTAAGCGGTGCTAAGCAAGCCTTTTGAAGCCCCTGCTAGATATTAGTATCAGAGCCAGTAGTCTAGTTTTCAACTAGCGTCGAAATTATGGTTCAAGAAAAGGTCAGTACTTAAATCCATTCTCTCTCTTTATCTGTAAAATGGACTCAATAAGAAAGTCTGTGTCATTTCGTGAGCTAGAAGAGCAAGATAGGGCCACACAAGACCCTCTCAGAGATATGTTTGCACAATCTAGTAGTCATGTACTAAACCAGACAGAATTATTGTATGAAGAAGCAGAACCTTCTGCAAAAATGGGTTCTACTAAATATAAATTCCTCTGAAGTCTATTCAGATCTAGGTGTCTGGCATTTAAGAACAGCCACCCGAATATCCTTAAAGGAATCCATAAGCTCTGTTCAAGAAAATTCTGACTGTGTACAGTCTATTCCTCTCTTAGATCCTAAAAGTCTGCAAGGAGAAGCCAGCAAGGTTAGGAACTAAATTCTTACATCTAGGATGTATCCGTATTGGCATCCATGCCCTTACACATCATAAGGCGTTATCATAATTAATAATATTATTATAAATAATAATTATTCATAATAAAAGAAGTTTAATTTATATATAGTGTTATATATTATTTAATTTAAATTATATTATTTAATTTAATATTAATTATTTTATTATGATATATTTACCATTTAGATAAATGTTTTTTCAATTAAACATATTATTAGAATTAAATTGATTTTTAAAATTAGCCAATATGATTTATCCTCACGATATAATTATAAGGATTAATTCTCGAAAAGAATTTATATTTACAAGCACATGTAATTGTGAGTGAGTAAGTAAATGATATAATATGTTTTTCTAATATTAAATTTAAGTTATATTAATATTAGGTTTGTGGTTTTTTCATTTCACATTTAAGTTAAATATTAAATTGTATATTAAATTATATATTAGGTTTAAATTATATCATTCAATTTAGTATTATTTATTTTATTATCATGATCTTTCAGAGAGTTTATATTTACAAGTACACGAAGTTGTTGTTCAATTCTAATAATGCTTAAATAACAGTATGTTATTTTGATATTAAAAGTCTATTAATATTTCGTTTATATTATATTAATATTAGGTTTAGATTTTATAATATGATATTTAAGTTTAATATTAAATTTAATAATAGGTGAAATATAGTGGTATATATTATTTAATATTGATTATTTTATTATGATATATTTACAAATATTCTTTCAAAGTGGGAGTCTATATTTACAAAGCGATAATTTCTGAAGGAGTTTCTATTTACAAACTATGCACAAGGTTCATCAAATTTTATTCTTAAGGTTTGAATTTTGGCGAACCTTTAAAAAAATATTTGAGGTTTGGAAAATCTCATCAAACTTCATAGCCATTGACCAAGTTCATAGATCATAACTCATAACCTTCGGTCACAACTCAAACTTGTAATCTATCTTTGCATTTTTTTATGTTCGAGATAACTTTTTTTTTTTTATGTTAATTGATGCTGATTTCTTACTACTATATCCTATATATATATATATATATATATAGGAGCACCACATACCCATACCTCACACCAAACCTTCGACCAAACCATAAAAATTGATGCACCACAGACCAAACCTGCTTAAAGCGATTGGTTCAATATTAAACGGTTTTGAAAATTTGGAAAAAAAAAAGGATTGAGAGAACGTGACTATTCAACTCTCAACAGGAGGTTTGCACCTTTTGCAACCCTCTACAAGACATGATATATGAATTTATAATATATATTTCATGACGACCGTGGACCAAACCTGCAACAAATAGGAGGTTTGCACCTTTTGCAACTCTCGAATGGAGGTCGCACGCTTGGAGATTCAATGTTCAGCAACTATAAATAGAACCAGTTGGATTTTTGATGAGATGATGTCAGAGCGATTAAATCAATATAATGCTAGTCAATTTAACAAATCAGATCCGCCTCCATGAAATTGGCATGTGTGAATATTTGCCAATTTAGTGAATCAAACCATAATATCCACACTTTAAACCAAAATCATTTGTCCAAAATCCATCCTCCCTTACAACGTGTTAAGGTGTTGTTCAATTCCCTGACTCTAATGAACGCATAGTCCGCCACTGATATTGTAACATTCATCTACTTACACCCCTTACTTTAACTGCTTATAAAAAAAAATTATTTACCATCTATATATGCTATCTAAACCAAACTAGATTTTATATATAGGTTAATCATGACTTTCACTTTAACTACATGTAAGACATCACAACATAATTGAATTACATAGCTTATATTTCACATTTACTAAGGTGATGAATCTTATCCATGTTGGAAATATTGTCATTGATGGCAAATAAGGTAAAGAACAGAAGTAGGGAATATGTACAGCAGAAGGCAAAGGCAGAGGTCGAGCAGCGTTGAAGCAGAAATGGGCAAAGGAGACAGGCTAAAATTATAACAGTTGAATACAGAGGCACAACAAAACGGTCGAACAATAGAGACAAAGGCAGAGACACAGCTGTTATTGCAGAGACACAGTTGTCATTCCGAGAATCACTACCTCAGCCGGGGGATATATATAATTGCAAATAATTCCGGGAATCGCTTAACTCCAGCGGCAATGTAATGCATATAATATAGAACCATATTCCGAGAATCGCACACTCCAACCGGCGTTATACATTTAATATAACACAAATATTATTCCAGGAATAGCATAACCCATTGGCAAAGTATACATATATATCATTTATATAAGTGGAGCGCTTTATTATAAGAACCAAGCTTTATACGGTGGGACCCCTCCCCAATCCAAATCGGAACATCCAACCAAATACTTGCGATTGCGATTGAAGCCCGGACCCGATGGGTGTATAAATGGTGGTTAATACATATTTGAATTCCGGCCTAATCGCATCGGAGCATCGCAGTATAGGCCAATCGGAACATCCAACCAAATACTTGCGATTGGATTGAAGCCCGGACCCGATGGGTGTATAAACGGTGGTTAATACATATTTTAATTCCGTCCTAATCTCATTAGAGCATCGCAGTATAGGCCAATCGAAACATCCAACCAAATACTTGCAATTGTGATTGAAGCCCGGACCCGATGGGTGTATAAACGGTGGTTAATACATATTTGAATTCCGGCCTAATCGCATCAGAGCATCGCAGTATAGGTCAATCGGAACATCCAACCAAATACTTGCGATTGCGATTGAAACCCGGACCCGATGGGCTTATAAATTATGATTAACAAATGTTTCAGTTCCATGTTCCAATCGCATCGACAAAATGCAGTAAAAAGTGGTCAATCACATCGGAGTTAAAGTGGAGCATCGGAACATCACAACAGAAAGTTGCGATTGCGATTGAGATTCAGACCCGATGGACTTATAAATTGTGACTTGACAGGTTTGAGTTCCAGAACATGTTAACAAAGATTTGCGATTGCGATTGAAAGACCGGACCCGATCGGTTTATAAGCCACGACTGATATATGTTTGAAGTTTCATCATAACAGTGAATAATTGGAATCGGAGCATTAAAACATCGATACTTTCAAATGGAAATTTCAGCAATCGCAATCGGAAGAAGCTGAGGAGTGATACATCGCATCGGAGAGATCGGCGGGTGGGCCCGTAAGTACATTTGTTATGTATTAAAATTATGTTTCAGCAGTACATCGCCGGAAGTCACATATGTTATATAGAACAACAGTCTATTTGTGAAAACTTTGTTTAAATATGCCGAGAGTTGAAATTACCATATATGTGTATATATATATATATATATATATATATATATAATGCTGTTGCGATGTGCCACGTGGTTCGTGGGCTTTATGTATATGCCTCAGCTTAACGGGAGGGCGATTACTAATATACAACGATTGTGATATATGTCTGTTCCACTTACGAAACTTCCACATCAACAAGACACTTATTGTATGAAAGGCGTTGGAATTTGCCCAGATTTAAAAGGCAGAAGTTACACCTCAGCAAAGGACAGAAAAGAAAACAGAGCTGAAAAGAGATAAAGCACAGTCAAAGAAAAGACAAATGCGCAACGATCCAAAAGGCCGTATGAGTGAGCTGGAGCTCTCTTTGTAATTAAATGTACATATTTTTAATTGATTTATATTGTTGTGATGCATTGGCAAGTCTCTAGAGGAAAAACAAAAATCCCACTGTAATACTAAAATAAGCACCTACAGTTACATTTTTTTTGAGTGAGCTAGAAAAGAAATGAAAAGGAAGAAAGTGAAGAGGTATGGCTGTCCATTCCAAATTATTTGAGGAATGCTAATAGTCACAAGAAAATTCTTATAAATAATATTATCTAGATATGCAAGGGGAAGGAAGAGAGAGAGTATATCTAGAGAAGGCAGAGTATAGAAGTGTAAGGTAGAGAAGACTAAAAGAAGAGCAAAAAGAGAAGCTACAGAACAGAGCTGATATCTGAGGTAAATCAGTAAACATTCAGTTTGGAAAATTGAGGAAGTTGGAGCTTCCCTATCAAGTTGCAGCTTGATAGCTGTCAGTTGTAGCTGACTGAGGTTGGAGCCTCCTGTAGGTTGGTGCCTGCAGAAAATCGAAAGGAGTTGGTGCTTCCTTGCAAGTTGTAGCTTGCAGAATTGAGGTAGGAGCCTCTTGTAGGTTGGTGCTTGCAGAAAAACAGTGGTGAGAGGGAGTTGGAGCTTGCCTTTGCATCACAACAATAATAAGATGTGGTTTTCTCCCTTTATGGGTTTCACTTTGTCTGCTTGTCTCATAGCTATTGTTTCTTATGTGTTGATGTGATTCAATTTGGCAATGAAATTGTTTTCTGCTCTCAACATAAGTGTGGTGTCACATTAATTTACTATTGGCTGCAAAATTTTAATACTGTTCACAAATTAAGCTATAAATAAATTTGGTGAAAATTTTGAAAATATTATGTATGTATTAAACTGATTCACCCCCCCCCCCTCTCAGTTTAATTAAAGATCAACGACTGACAGTATCGGAAGCGGGTTCCTTATTGGAGAGTCCTAACAAGTAAGAAAAGGAGATCTGGGTTCCCAAGATGGCTAGTAAAGAAGGATGCTCAACCAATAAATCCCCTTTCTTCACTGGTGAAAATTATGCTTTCTGGAAAATCAGAATGAGGACATACATAATGTCTCTAGGAATAGAAGTCTGGGATGCCGTGGAATTAGGATATGCCCCAAAGGCAACTGACACAGAAAAAGAAACAAAACAAGATTTTGTGGCTAATGTAAAATCCATGAATGCCATCTTGAATGGATTATGTGAAGTAGAGTTTATTAAAGTAATGCACAAAGACTCTGCCAAAGAAATATGGGATACTCTTGAGAACATACATGAGGGAGACAAGAAAGTAAAGACTGCCAAATTTCAAGTCTATAGAGCCCAGTTTGAGAACTTAAAAATGAATGATGATGAAGACATTGCCAGTTTCTTCTTAAGAGTTGCAGATATTGTTAACAATATGAAAGCTCTTGGAGAAACCATACCGGAAAGTATAATTGTGCAAAATATTCTAAGATCTCTTCCATCCAGGTTTAATCCCAAGGTGTCTGCAATAGAAGAAACAACTGATTGGGAGACCTTGACCATGAACCAACTACTTGGAAATCTAACAACATATGAGATGAGGCTCCCACAGAAGAAGCCAAGTACGAGGGAGGCAGCCTTTAAAACAGAAAAGAAGAAAGAAGAAGAGGGAGACATATGCTCTTGCTCGGATGAAAGAGGAGAAAAGTTTGTCGAGAATTGGTTAGAGGCTCGGGTAAGTAAAAGAGTAAACTCCTTCAAATGCTTTAGCGCATGGAAGAGTGGGACACTATCTTGCTAAGTGTCCTCACAAGAAAGTAAGGAATCAGGCCCAGGAGTCGAGAGAAAAATAAATCGAAGAAGCTGGCGAGAAGGAAAGAAGTTCGACAAAAAATCCTTCTACGCTCAACAAGACGAGCGATATATCTATTTATTGGGATGAATCTCCAAAAATAATGAAGGAGGAACCTGGGAATTTACTGATATTATGGAAAGAACTTGAAGGTCAGCACGCTAGAAGATGAAGAAGAAGAAGGTGAAGTCGACCTTGAGGGGGAGCTAAGAAGTGCTCTAGAAGAGATTGATAGACTCAAGATGAAATGCAGAAGAAAAAAAAAGGACATTCTCCTCAAGTATGTACGAGAAGAACAAAATTCAGAAGTCCTTAAGCAGCTAAAGATAGAGCTTGAAGAATCCAAGAAGATAGAGGACATGTTACTTAAGCAAATCAAAGAAAAAACTCAAGAACAAGAAAAGTTGGAAGAAGAAGTAGTATGTCTCAGGAAGAAATTAGAAAATGCTCAAAGGAAAGTGGATATAAACTCTTCTCAAACAACAAGCTCTAGTAAGTTGAATGAAATTCTGGTTGCTCAAAGATCCCCAATGATAAAGAATGGAATAGGCTATGAAGGAGAATCAAGTAAAGGAAAAGAAAAGGTTGACAAAGAAATTATTTTTGTAAAAGCAAAGAAGAATGATGAAGCAGCTCAAACAATTCCTACAAAAGAAGAAATCTGTAATAAGGAAGACAGAGATCAGAAGAAACCACTAGTAGCAAATAATGTAATAAATACTAAGACCCCTGAGTATGTAAAATTTGGAAACCATCAAAGGAGATTCTTCCATACTATGAAGAATGCCACCTGTTATGCTTGCCACAAGCTGGGACACATTGCTGCATATTGTCATAGAAGGAGGAGTAATTCAAACCAGCAAAAGATGCAAACATTGAAGAGACTGCATCAAGCAAACAAATGGAAGAGACAACCTTACATCAGGTATGCAAATAGCTTCTATGGTTACTGCTTTTATTATAAGTAATTTGGTCATAAAATCATTGAGTGTAGAAAGTATGGACAAAGATTGATGTTTAACACCTCAAGGAGATTTATGAATCAAAGAAATTATGTTCATACTCATAATTCTACAAAAATTATGATGAAATGTTGTGTATGCAATCAAGTTGGACATATACCTTCCAAATGTCCTCTAAGAAGATATAGTTCATCTCCTCACAAAAGATACCGAACGAAAGGGTGCCTCTAGTGGACAAAGAAGGTGAATAAATGTGACTTGGCTCTAACTGCTCAAGATATGAAAATCCAATGGTATTTGGACAGTGGCTGCTCTAAACACATGACAGGAGACAAAAGCAAGTTTATAATTGTTGATGAAAAGAAATATGGCAATGTTACTTTTGGCAATGATAAATCAGGTAAGATCAAGGGAAAAGGCTCAGTCAGCATAGACAATGGCAGAGGAAAGGCCCAAGATGTACTATTTGTAGATGAGCTGAAAACAAATTTACTAAGTGTCAGTCAGATGTGTGACAAAGGCTGTGAAGTTATTTTTAGAGCACAAGATTTTGAAGTCAGATCAAGCACCACAGGTAAGACTCTGCTCAAAGGTGTTCGAACAAAGAGCAATGTTTACATCATGTTTACATTGTGAAGAGGAAGATGAAGCATGCCATCTTAGCAAACTTGAGGAGTCATGGTTATGGCATAAAAGATTGGGACATCTCAGCTTCGATCACATCATCAGACTAAGCAAGAAGAAAGTTGTCAGAGACATGCCAGAAATAAAGAAGCCTTCTAATACCATGTGCAAATCTTGTCAATTGGGTAAACAGACCCGCACATCCTTTAAGGCCAAAGAGGAGTTGTCAACAAGAAGACCACTCCAGCTTGTGCACATGGATCTTTGTGGACGTGCAAGAACTAAAACACCAAGTGGAGAATCCTACTTCATGCTGATAATAGATGATTTCTCCAGAATGACATGGGTTGCTTTTCTCAAGAATAAATCGGAAGCTCTGGACAAATTCAAAATATTTAAGGCATTAAACGAAGAAAATACGGCGGGATGCGAGGGGTGGAAATGCATCGAGATCGGAGGACGAGAGGAGGTGAATTCGCTGATTATGACTTTGCAATTATGACTTTGCGGACCTATGCAATGAACATGGCATAAAACAAAATTGCTATTGGGGACACACCTCGGTAGAATGGAGTGCAGAGAGAGGCAAAGCAGATCATTCAATGAATTGCCGAGCCATGATGCAAGAGAAGAATATTGCTCAAGCCTAAGCCAACATGCAGGTAGAACGCCGGTGCATAAACGGTACATATCCTTAATAAAGCTCACTTAAGGCCAAGCAGTGACAAGACTCCCTATGAACTGTGGCATGGCAGCTTCAATCAAACATTTCAGAATCTTTGGAAGAAAATGTTACATAAATAATAATGATGAAAATCTTGGAAAATTTGATGCACGAGCAGATGAAGGGATGTTTCTAGGATATTCTTCCAAAAGTAAAGGGTACAGGTGCTACAACAAGACTCTTCGGAAAATAGTAGAAAGTATTGATGTGAGATTTGATGAGGAACTTCCAAACAATACACGAAATACAGACTGATGTAGTCCATCAGACAACCATGAAGAAGAAATCCAAAATTATGAGGAAACAAGAAAGACAACAGAAGATACAGAGCTGAGTTATAAAGCTCCCTCAAGATATACTTAGAAGAACCATCCTGAAGATCAGATCATTGGAGACAAGAAAGTAGGGGTCCAAACAAGAAGGAAGCTAATAGAACAAACTGAAGAGGTATACATAGCCATGCTGTCACAAATAGAGCCAAAGAAATTTAAAGAAGCCAGCAAGGACAAGTCTTGGGTAAAAGCAATGAATGAAGAATTGGACCAAATTGAAAAGAACAATACCTGGGAACTAGTTCCTAGACCAATTCAAAAAAATATCATTGGCTCAAAATGGGTATTCAAAAATAAAATGAATGAGGAAGGACATGTAATCAGGAATAAAGCTAGACTTGTCTGCAAAGGATACTCACAAATTGAAGGACTTGATTACAATGAAACATTTTCCCCTGTAGCCAGAATGGAAGCTATCAGAATGTTCCTGGCATTCGCATGCTACCAAAACTTCAAAGTATATCAAATGGATGTAAAATCTGCATTTCTGAATGGAGACTTAGAAGAACAAGTCTACATGGAACAACTAGAAGGCTTCTTATTGACAGACAAAGAAGACTATGTGTGCAGACTGAAGAAAGCCCTATATGGACTGAAACAGGCTCCTTGTGCTTGGTACTCAAGACTGGATAAATATTTTCAAAAACAGGGTTTTAAGAGAGGTGGAGTAGACAACAATCTATACATAAAAGCCCATGAAGATGAACTCTTGATTTTTGTAATATATGTTGATGACATTATGTTTGGAAGCAACAGAGATGAACTAGCAAAAGGGTTTGCTGATGAGATGAAAACATAGTTTGAAATATCTATGATTGGAGAGCTTAGTTTCTACTTGGGACTGCAAATTCAACAAAAGAACACAGGTACATTCATCTCACAAGAAAAATACTTAAAGGAAATGCTGAAAAAGTTCAAAATGGAGGACTGCAAACCTGTGTCAACTCCCATGACCACAGGTTGAAATCTGTGTGTTGATGATGGGTCTGTTGATATAGATCAAAAACTCTACAGATCCATGATAGGAAGCCTGTTGTATCTAACAACATCAAGACCAGACATCATGCTAGCAGTAGGACTAGTGGCAAGATATCAAGCAGCACCTAAACAAAACCATCTTCTGGCAGTCAAAAGAATATTCAGATATCTACAAGGAACAACACTATATGGACTTTGGTATCTAAGAGCGCTTCACCTTGACATACACGGATACGGTGTAGGCGGTATGTGGATATTGAGAGAAAGAAACACAAGTGGAAGTGCTTTCTATCTAGGAGAAAGTCTAGTGGCATGGTTAAGCAAGAAACAAACATCTATCTCTCTGTCTACAGCAGAAGCAGAATATATAGCAGCAACAACATGTTGTACACAAGTCATATGGATGAAGCCAACCCTCAGACATGAAGGTAAGCATCGAAGAACTATCTCAATCAAATGTGATAATACAAGTGCTATAAGTATATATAAAAATCTTGTGCTTCTCAAGCAAACATATTCCAATCGAAGTATCATTTTCTCCAAGAACAAGTGGCTCAAAAGACAGTAAAAGTAAGAGTATGTGCCAACAAAACGGACGACGGAATATATTTACTAAACCGCTTTAGATAACCACTCTGAAGATATTTGGGAGCCGGAGGAAAATGGTATACGCAGATGCTACTCTCTAATATGAAGAGAAAGCACAGTTTTAGGGGGAGAAAAGAATCGAAAATATCATTCCCAGGGGAAGATTAACCAGCAAGGGAAGAATGAAGACAGGTCCTTAGGATCAAAAGAATTATGGCAAGAATACATTTAGCATAACAGAATCAATAAAAGGGAAAAAGGGTCAGTGGTGCAGCGAACGCTGGTGAACCCGACGTGAACCGTGAATCTCATCCAAAGGATTGAAGTAGCAACGTACAAAGACAACAGATCTCAGATAAAAGAAATGAACGAAATTTTGAAAAATAAAATTAATAAATAAAAACACAGCATCAAAGAACAGAAGCAGCAGCGTATAACCTAAGAATTCAAACCCCTTGCCATTGATGTCAAAGGGGGAGGAAGAGCGAACAATAGGAGGAAAATCAGGCAAATAGGAAGAGCAAGCAACATGAGGAAGAGCAGGTAAACAAAGAAAGTGTATTGCCATCAATGCCAAAGGGGGATACTGTTGGAAATATTGTCATTGATGGCAAATAAGGCGAAGAACAGTAGCAGGGAATATGTACAGCAGAAGGTAGAGGCAGAGGTCGAGCAGCGCTGAAGCAGAAACAGGCAAAGGAGACAGGCTAAAATTATAACAGTCGAATACAGAGGCACAACGAAACGGTCGAACAGTAGAGACAGAGGCAGAGACACAGCTGTTATTGCAGAGACACAACTGTCATTCTGAGAATCGCTACCTCAGCCGGGGGATATATATAATTACAAATAATTCTGGGAATCACTTAACTCCAGCGGCAATGTAATGCATATAATACAGAACCATATTCCGGGAATCGCACACTCCAACCGGCGTTATACATTTAATATAACACAAATATTATTCCAGGAATCGCATAACCCATTGGAAAAGTATACATATATATCAGTTATATAAGTGGAGCGCTTTATTATAAGAACCAAGCTTTATACAGACCCCTCCCCAATCGCAATCGGAACATCCAACCAAATACTTGCGATTGCGATTGAAGCCCGGACCCGATGGGTGTATAAACGGTGGTTAATACATATTTGAATTCTGGCCTAATCGCATCAGAGCATCGCAATATAGGCCAATCGGAACATTCAACCAAATACTTGCTATTGCGATTGAAGCTCGGACCCAATGGGTGTATAAACGGTGGTTAATACATATTTGAATTCCGGCCTAATCGCATCGGAGTATCGCAATATAGGCCAATAGGAACATCCAACCAAATACTTGTGATTGCGATTGAAGCCCGGACCCGATGGGTGTATAAACGGTGGTTAATACATATTTGAATTCCAGCCTAATCACATCGGAGCATCGCAGTATAGGTCAATCGGAACATCCAACCAAATACTTGCGATTGCGATTGAAGCCCAGACCCGATGGGCTTATAAATTATGATTAACAAATTTTTCAGTTCCATGTTCCAATCACATCGGAAAAATGCAGTAAAAAGTGCTCAATTGCATCGGAGTTAAAGTGGAGCATCGGAACATCACAACAGAAAGTTGCGATTGCGATTGAGATTCAGACCCGATGGACTTATAAACTGTGACTTGACAGGTTTGAGTTCCGGAACATGTTAACAAATATTTGCGATTGCAATTGAAAGACCGGACCCGATGGGTTTATAAGCCACGACTGATATATGTTTTAAGTTTCGTCATAACAATTAATAATCGGAATCGGAGCATTAAGACATCGGTACTTTCAAAAGGAAATTGCAGCAATCACAATTGGAAGAAGCTGAGGAGTGATACATCGCATCGAAAATATCGGCGAGTGGGCCGCTAAGTACATTTGTTATGTATTAAAATTATGTTTCAGCAGTACATCGCCGGAAGTCACATATGTTATATAGAACAACAGTCTATTTGTGAAAACTTTGTTTAAATATGCCGAGAGTTGAAATTACCATATATATATATCGCTGTTGCGATGTACCGCGTGGTCCGTGGGTTTTATGTATATGCCTCAGCTTAACGGGAGGGCGATTACTAATATAAAACGATTGTGATATATGTCTGTTCCGCTTGCGGAACTTCAACATAAACAAGACACTTATTGTATGAAAGGCGTTGGAATATGCCCAGATTTAAAAGGCAGCAGTTACACCTCAACAGAGGACAGAAAAGCAAACAGAGCTGAAAAGAGATAAAGCACAGTCAAAGAAAAGACAAATGCGCAGCGATCTAAAAGGCTGTATGAGTGAGATGGAGCTCTCTTTGTAATTAAATGTAAATATTTTTAATTGATTTATATTGTTGTGATGCATTGGCAAGTCTCCGGAGGAAAAACAAAAATCCCACTGTAATACTAAAATAAGCACCTACAGTTACATTTTTTTTGAGTGAGCTGGAAAAGAAATGAAAAGGAAGAAAGCGAAGAGGTATGGCTGTCCATTCCAAATTCTTTGAGGAATGCTAACAGTCACAAGAAAATTCTTATAAATAATATTATCTAGATATGCAAGGGGAAGGAAGAGAGAGAGTAAATCTAGAGAAGGCATAGTATAGAAGTCTAAGGCAGAGAAGACTAAAAGAAGAGTAGAAAGAGAAGCTACAAAACAGAGCTGATATCTGAGGTAAATTAGCAAACATTCAGTTTGGAAAATTGAGGAAGTTGGAGCTTCCCTATCAAGTTGCAGCTTGATAGCTGTCAGTTGTAGCTGACTGAGGTTGGAGCCTCCTGTAGGTTGGTGCCTGCAGAAAATCGAAGGGAGTTGGTGCTTCCGAGGGTCTTGTAGCTTGCGAATTGAGGCTTGATTTTCCTAGGTTGGTGCCTCGCAAAACAGTGAAGTAGAGGAGTTGGAGTGCTTGCCTTTTGCATCACAACAATAATAAGATGTGGTTTTCTCCTTTATGGGTTTCCCTCTACATCCGTCGTTCCCCCGTGTGTGTTTCTTATGTGGTGATGTGATTCTTTCAATCTGCTTAATTGTTTGCTGCTCTCAACATAAGTGTGGTGTCACATTAATATAATATTGGCTGCAACATTTTAATACTGTTCACAAATTAAGCTATAAATAAATTTGGTGAAAATTTTGAAAAGCTTATGTATGTATTAAACTGATTCACCTCCCCCTCTCAGTTTAATTAAAGATCCAAAAATCCATATAAAGTTGGCTATACATATATATTGTGACTGACATTTTGGTACAATGCGTTAATTCTTCTTGGGTACGAAGTTTAGCCTTATATGTATTTGCTACAGAATGAGTACCATCACTTGTATCCAAAGGTGATTAACCCACTAGAACACTTAAACTTTGAAAAGGATTATACATTTGTTTATTGATTGTCCAGTTAAATTATCACATCGTTGATTACTATGAAGCCTCCGTGGAGATACGGTCCTATATGTCTTGGCTGGTTTTCATCCTCTGCGCCCTTGGATTTGTTTCCCTCGAGATTGATGAAGATCTGACATTGGGCTGGGTTAGGGTAACTACCCTTTCCCCAATCCCCTCTGTCGTTGTCTCATTATTGCATTACGCCAGAGTGGAGCTTCCAGCTCTGCAACTGTAACTATTATGGTGACGCTCAGTATATACCCCCACAAGGAGAGTTCTATAATTAGTTTGATGCTTTGTATTACTTCTTTCTTACCGTTTCTCCCTTCCTCACTGGTAAACTGAGCTGATTATGCTGCAACTTCTGAGACGCCATTTTGGGAATGGCTCCACTGGCCGAAGAGCTCTTTGCATGCCTTATTCATCTCAGTCTCAGCTTCACGGTTCACATAGGCTTCCGAAATATTCGACGTTCTTCCTCATACGTGCTCTCGGTAAGTTTTTTTCCCACCAATTTATTTCTATAATTTCTGTACAGAGATTTATAGGCACCTTTACTTACTTTCTTAGTTTTCTTTTCTGAAGTTGTTAACCATAGGTGCTTGTAATTTTGTTTGCGCTCCGGTTAGGCACGGTTTTGGAAGGATGAGAAGCATTCTGATTTGAAGTCTCAATGTATGCTTGAATTCCATATTAAACGGTAAGACTTCTCCCATTTTCCTTCCTTTTTTTCATCCCGTAGTACTACATTTTTTAACGCTTGGCCTTCCTCTCCTGGCACTTGCAGGCAAGGGCTTTCTGGCTTTCGATTGCATGAGCAACTTAATGTTTAGTTTTGATATTTGTTTCTGTTATACTATATTTGGTTTTGGGCTCAGCCCTGTCTTGTTATATATCCACCGGAATTGGTCCTCGGGGACCCCGAAACTGCTTCATGAGGGTTTAGTTCTTAGAGACACAACTATTTTCCTCTTTTATTTAATTTGTAAATGTTCCTAAGGTTATTTCCAGTTACTGTTACAACACTGTGTTTACACCGTTGGTATAACCATGTTAAAGGTCCTCTAGATGATGCGCTGAATTCGACTGAGTTTTTTATTTGGACTACAATGTGAATATTTAAATGCCATGCTGCAACATTTGTTATTTGGTTATTCTATAGATTATAAACATGGTTCGTTCTTGTTTCCGCATTCTATTAATTCTACATCTGCACAGTTTTTGGTTAGCAACATTCATTTTTGTTCTTGTAGTATTCTAGCTTGGGTTAATGTGTACCGTCTCTTTATTTATTTCTCTTTGAGGTCTTACATTGATCTAGCAGGGTTCTTCACTGGGACCAAAACCGAGATCCTTTTTTTGGGTCCTGGTTCTAAACCCTTGACCATCCGGTACTTCCTTTTTGGGTAGCATTTAACCAGTCTCTACAGTATTTGGGTACATGTATTCTATTTAAAGTGGGTTGCAATCTTCTTGTTTTCACTGTAGTAGTTCATGTTTTTGCATTAATCACCGTTAGAACATATGCGTGATTCACATAGTTTCCTACTGTGATATATATAAACTATTTTAATTGTTACAGTGACCCTACATGTATTTTCTCAGATTGCTATAGCTACAGATATATTATAGTTTTGTTCCGGTAAAATGTAAATCTATACATGTATGACACAGATATCTGATTTCTACATTATTACTGTGACAACAGGTTAAGGGATAGAAAGTTGTTACTTCATTCTTTCTAATTACCACAAAGATCAAACAATAGCTTCTTCCTACCTGTAATCCTTCTTTTCTATGTAAACATATCTTGTAAATTTTAATTGTTTCTGGAATGATTCTTTTTCTGAGTATAGATGTTTATTCATATATTAGCATTACTATACTCTTGCTATAAAACTTGCAATACCGAATTACGAAACATAAAACAGTAAACTTAAAACACTTTATGTACTTACTTTAGAATTCAAGGTTTCGCCTCAGTAACTGTTGGTCCACCCAACCATGAGTGAGGAGATTACGTCCTCTGCTCCCCCCTTGCTCCACACCAGGTCAGAGGTATTTTTCTGAGACACGAAGTCTGACCTTAGGATTGGAAAATATAGTCTTTCTTCTCTAGGGTGACTTCCTTGAGTTCCACTGGTACTTCCACCAGCTCTGGACAACTTAGAACCAACATTCCCTGCTTAACCCTCTAATCCTTCTGCACAGAACCCCATTCCCTTCTAGGATTTTTCCTGAAATATTTTCTGGGAAGGTAACTGTCAGAACTATGTCAACCTATTCCTTGGTTTCTTAGAATAATTTACCACACAATTACTTTCACCTTTTACTTAAATAAAAATTATTATTTTAATTAAATCTTTAAAATAAAAATTCATGCGTAAATGTCATTAATGAATTGTCTCATTCGTTTATAACTTTGAATATGTCTGAGCAATTAATGTAATAACATATAAAAAATAAAAGAATAAAAAAATAAGTTACTCTTCCCCCACTGAAAGAAACATCATCCTCAGTGTTACTCGTTTTCCGAGAACATCTCTAGATAAGCTTCATACATAAAATTTTCGTCTTCCCAAGTAGCCTCCTCTGGGAAAAAGTGTTTCCACTGCACTTTAACTTGGGGGATGACTCACTTCCGGAGCATTATTTCTCTCCGATCTAGGATATGCTGTGGTTCTACCAAGAACTCGCCGTCCCGTTCTACTTGCAAGCAACAAAGTTTTGAATTAGTTCAAATCAGAAAATTATTGTATGCAAATCGTAAGACTTTGTCGACTTAAATTTATACCTTACCAACGTATAATGTTATTGGAATCGTGTACATAACACTTCAATAAAGATAGGTGAAATACATTGTGCACTAATATATGGCTTGGTAAATCCAATCGATAGGCTACCGGCCATATCCTCTCTAAGACTTTAAAAGGGCCGTAGTAGTGGGGAGCCAACTTAGCACAACCATTCCATCGCAAAATTATTTCCTTTGGCTTACTTCACACATACACATGGTCCCCAACTGCAAATAACTGAAAAGTTTCTTTCTATCCGCGTAAAACTTTTGTTGGTCCTGAGTCGCCTTCAAATTCTGCCTAATCTTCTTGAATTCCCGCTCCATCTCTTCTAACATATCTGGTCCAAGTATCATCTTATTCTCTGGGCTACTCCAGTTTATAGGAGTCTGACATTGTCTCCCATACAATGTGTTGAAAGGGCTCATCTTAACAGACCCTTGGTATCCGTTATTGTATGCAAACTCAACCAAATGTAGGTACTCCTTCCATTTCGTTGGTTGTTGCATTACGTACATGCACAACATATCTTCTAAAACTTGATTTACCCTTTCTGTTTATCCATCCATTTGCGGGTGGTAGGCAATACTAAATTGTATTTGTGTTCCCAGTCCACTAAATAGCATCTTCCAGAATGCTGATGTAAACTTTAAATCACGATCTGAAATGGCTGCTCGGGGAATGCCATGTAACATGAAAATATCCTTCATAAAAATGCCAGCAATTTGTACAGTCTTATAGGTAGATTGAACAGGGATAAAGTGTGCCACTTTTCTAATTCTATCGACTACCACCATAATCGAATCATTATGATTTTTTTTTTGGGTATTCCCATGATGAAGTCAAGGGAAATGACTTCCCACTTCCATTAAGGCACTGGAATTGGTTGAAGCAATCCCACAGGGTGCTGATGCTCCACTTTAATTTGCTGGCACTCTAGGAACTTGGTCAAATATTCTATTATGTCCCTTCTCATCCCTGGCCAGGTGTAGTCTTTTCTGATTGTTGTTAACATCTTTCGATATCCCAGATGCTAGGCATAGGTGCTTCCACGATACTCGTATAAAATAATTCTTTTTATACTACCTTGATTGGGAACATATATCCTCTTTCGACAAACAAGAAGTTGTTTTTCATTGAGTTCATATTCAGACTATTTTCCTTGTTTTTCATTTTCTTTTACTTGCTTCCACAAGCTCTGATATTCTAGGTCCTCCCTTGCTACTTCCAAAATCTGATCTTGAAAATTAAATTCATTCTGGTTGAAATAAAGTTCATAAATGCCATGCAGTTTTCTGCTTAAGGCATCTGCCACCTTGTTCTCTTTTCCCTTCACATGCTAAATATTGAAATCAAATTCACTAAGGAATGTGTTCCATCTAGCTCGGCAGACATTCAAATCAGCTTGCTTAAAGTAGTTGGTTAGACTACTATGATCGGTCCTCAACACGAATCTTTTTCCTAGCAGATAGTGCCTCTATATCCGCAAGGCATGCAAAACTGAAGTTAAATCCAAATCATATGCCGAATATCTTTGCTCGTGATCCTTCAACTTTCTAGACTCATAATCTATGAATTTTCCCTCCTGAGTCAATACTGCTCCTACACCCTCCTTGCATGCATCAGTACATACCTCAAATTCTTTACTTGGGTCTGCTACCTTCAGAAGAGGGGCAGTAGTCAACATCTCTTTTAATAGCTCAAAAATGTTCTGACACTCTTTTTTCCATTTAAAAACTCGCCCTTTCCTTTGCAAAGAGGTAATAGGATAAGCTATTTTGGAAAAACTATTTATGAATCGACGGTAGCAACCTGCCAAACCCATAAATGAGCGTATGTCTGCTACGTTCTTTGGAACCCTCCACTCCATAATTGTCCTTATATTTTCTGGGTCCACAACTATCCCTTCAACTGAAATCACATGCCTCATGTATTGAATCTGCTCCTTAAAGAAATCACATTTACTAAACTTGGCATAAAGTTGATGTTCTCTGAGCATTTTTAGCACGATGCGCAGGTGTTCTTTGTGCTCTTCCATATTCTTGGAGTAAATTAAGATATCATCAATAAATATTAACATGAATTTATCCAAATATGGGTGAAAAATTGCATGCATTAGACTCATAAAGGTTGTTGGTGGATTGGTTAAACCAAACGGTAACACCACAACTCATTTATCCATCAACTCCTGCAATTGCATTTTTAATTCTGTTAACTATGGTACACTCATTATGTATGGAGTCCGAGACACAGGTGCTACCCCAGGTATTAATTCAACAGTAAAATCTATGTCTCTTTTTGGTGGCAGCCATGGAATCTCTTCAAGAAAAACATTTTGAAATTATTGTACAATAGGAATATTTTCCAGCAATATAGCATTCTTATCTTTTGCATTGGTGAATCCAACTTGAATTTCATAAAGCTAGCAACCCTTCCTTATACATTTACTTAGTTGTGATGCAGTAATGGGTCGTAGCTTCAAAGGCTTTTTGATGCCCTGAAATTCCTGTCTTGATCCATCATTAGATTTAAAATATATGACCTTATTCTTACAGTCCACTAAGGACCAATGTCTCTCCAGCCAATTCATCCCTAGCAATATATCATAAGATCCCAATGGAAAAACATTGAGTTCCATAGCTATACGTTGGTCACCAATACTCAATTCACAATTGGGTACCTTAGTATGAACCCGTCTTCTAGTCCCTGTATCCAGCTGAACCAGCCATGAATTTTTAAATTTATGTTCCTGCAACTTACTTCTTTCAACTATACGAGAGTGTATATAGCTCAAACTGGCACTAGGATCAACTAAAATCGAAATAGATCAAGTTTGAATCTTACCTTCTAATTCTATCATGGTATGCTAGTAATCTGCTTGTGGATCCTCCAGTGCTGCGTTGATTTTGGGTATGTTTCTAGCTACATCCACCATCGTGGACGCTTCTTGCAAATTTGTTTCCACCTCATTCCTTCCTCGATGTGGACAGTTCTTGAAGTAGTGTGCTTCTCCACATCCCCGACATTATAATGGAGGCTTCTGGGGCTGCCCAATATTGGGTCTACTAGATGCTTCATTAGGCCTTTCCTCCCCTGTCCATTTTCTTCTGGTTTGCCTTTTGCCATCAGGTTTTCTGAGTGGATGTCTTGCAGCATTCTTGAAATTGCTTAATCTGTTATTTCTGTTGTTGGTGAAACTTTTCTGCCCCTTTCGAGGTGGCCAACTCTTCCCAGCTTCTCCCTTTACCTTGGACTGGTAATAGCACATTCGTGCTTTCCTAATTTCTTCATCCATGGTTTTCGGATTAACAAATTCAATCCTCTCCTTCATATGGATTGGAAAACTACTCAAAAAATGTTTCACTTTGCCCTTTTCATCTCGCAGATAGGGTAAATATCGTAAGAGAGAAGTGAATTTTGTAATAAATTCATCCATTGTCATTTGGCCCAGTTTCAGATCATGAAACTCTCAGGATTTCTCATCATAAAATCTTTCAGTTAGGTACTTGTCTTTAAAGTACTGCTGAAACTCATCCCAAGTTACATTTTGATCCTCCACCCCTTGTACATTTTTCACTTCCTCCCACCACAACGTTGCTTTCTCCCGTAGTTGGTATATGGCTAGGCGAGCTTTCAGTTTGTTGTTATACTCATACACCTAAAAGTATTTATTCATATTTATTATCCAAGCCTCCGCCATTTCCTCCACCTCTCCATCAAAGGTAGGAGGCTTAATCGTCCGAAATTCTCCCTGTAATTCCACTTTCTGCTTTTTCAGCTCTTGCTCTTCCATGAATTTTCCAAATTCCACCTCATTATATGTTTGAATTTTATGACTTCTCGGTGTTTGACTGTCTTCGACATGATCATGTACTCCTTGGAATTTTTCTCTGTTTTCTTGAGTATTTCTTTCAGGGCTAGGTTGTCCACTGGGACGATTCTTTCTATTGGAAAAACTCTTCAATATCCTCTCTTGTATTCTCATCAATCTTTCATCGTCATTGCGAACTTTAAGAATTTTTGTTTGTAGCTATTGTATTGTATCCAACAATTTGTTTGTCTATCTTTGTTGTTCTTCCAGCATTTGGCTTGTCTGTTGATGCTGGTCCACACTTAGTTGTAACCATATTTCAGGACTGACCTCCTGACTGGTCATAGGAGGGGTCTCTCCGATATTTCTGGGTACGTGTTGATTTGATCCTCTTCTCATGACAGATTACAGGAATCGATTCATGTACTTAACACAATATCAAATCATTAAATGTAATATAATTCATAACACAACAGTATAGTATGGTTCTAGCCCATTTTGCCCTAGTTTGTAACTTAAGCTCTGATACCACTTGTAACATTCACCTACTTACACCCCTTACTTTAATTGCTTATAAAAAAAATTATTTACCATATATATATGCTATCTAAACCAAACTAGATTTTATATATAGGTTAATCACGACTTTCACTTTAACTACATGTAAGACATCACAACATAATCGAATTACATAGATTATATTTCACATTTACTAAGGTGATGAATCCTATCCATATAAAGTTGGCTATACATATATATTTTGACTGACAGTTTGGTACAATGCGTTAATTCTTCTTAGGTACGAAGTTTAGCCTTATATGTATTTGCTACAGAATGAGTACCATCACTTGTTTCCCAAGGTGATTAACCCACTAGAACACTTAATATTTGAAAAGGATTATAAATTTGTTTATTGATTGTCCGGTTGAATTAACACATCGTTAATTAATGCGAAGCCTCCATGGAGCTACGGTCCCATCTGTCTTGGCTGGTTTCCATCCTCTATACCCTTGGATTTGTTTCCCTCGAGATTGATGAAGATCTAGCATTAGGGTGGGTTAGGGTAACTACCCTTTCCCCAAACCCCTCTCCCATTGTCTCATTACTACATTACGCCGGAGCAGAGCTTCCGGCACTGTAACTGTAACTATTATGGCGACGCTCAGTCTATACCCCCATGAGGAGAGTTTTGTAATTATTTCGATGCTTTGTATTACTTCTTTCTTACCGTTTCTCCCTTCCTCACTCGTAACTGAGATGATTATGCTGCAACGTCCGAGACACCCTTTTGGGAATGGCTCTATCGGCTGAAGAGCTCTTTGTGAAATGGATCTAACAAGATCTACAAACTTATAATGCCAGAAAAAAGAGAGAAGACAAATACAATAAAACCACAAAGAAATTTGTTTTATTAAAACAGAGAATAACTGTAGAAGCTACATTGTGGTGGAGAATCTCTCCTTTTACAAACTGAGGCTTGTTATTTATAGCCTCTTTTGAGTTACAATACCATGTGTAGATACCATAGGTGGATACCATGGGTCATTACCATGGGTAGATACCACTTACAATACCATGGGTCAATACCATAGGCAGATACCACTTACAATACCATGGGTAAATTCCATGTGTGGATGAAAACCATGTGTGGATACATACCATGGGTGGATGAATATCATGGATATATGTCACTTACAATACCATGGGCGAATAAATATAATGGGTGGATGAATACCATGGGTCATTGACATTTACAATACCATTGGTGGGTGGATAACATGGGTAGATGAATACCATGGGTGGATGCCATTTTCCATTCGGATCATTCCTCCCTCCTTAAGAAGCAATGGTCCCCATTGCGTGAAGTTCCCTCCTGAGAAACCTTTGTTGAATATGAAAAGCCACTGAAGAGAATGTTTTTGTGTAGTTAACCCATAACCGTGATGAACGAAGATTCGAGGATAGAGATACCCTGTAATGCTTGTGACCAACTGTGATATTGGCAGTGTGTGGCCTAGTAAATGGACTTCGATGGAGTGTGGGTTTGTGGATGAACCAAAACCATGAAAAATGAAGATCCGAGGATAGAGATACCCTGTAATTCTTGTGACCAACTATGTTACTAATAGTGTGCGGCCTAGAAAATGGACTTCGATGAGAAGGATTTTCTGCGGTTGACCCATAACCGTGATGCTGATTGTTGATGAAGTAGCAGGTGCCTACATAGCTTGGGGTGGGAGGGAATGTCTCCAAATAACCCAAGCCGAATGCTGATATGCTGAAACTAATGAATGTGAAGTAGATGCCTACTAAAGCGGGGTGGGAGGGCACGTCTCCAAAGGGAACCTGCTCTGAATGTTGCTCCAAATTTAAAATGAGCATAACTCATTCAATATAACTCAGAATGTTTATTATAACTTGTTTTTGGAAATGGAATGATAATTTTGCATCTTCTCATATATTTGAAATCGCTATCTGGAGATTTTAGACTCTCAGATTCGCGCAGGAACTGTCCCGCTGTGACAAAATTTCTGAAAAAATAGTTGATTTTAAATCAACGATAAGTCCTTCGTCTGGACTCCGATTCGACTGATTTTTTTTTTTTGAAATCAAGTAATTTTTCAAGGAGATCTCAGATCTGTAACCATTTATCTAAAATTTTGCACTGAAAACTGTGAAAAATGACAGGAGAGCCGCCATCCACGAATTGTCGTCAAAACATTTTCTGCAACATTGCTGATTTAGAATCAACGATATCTCCCTCATCCGAACTCCAATTTGGCTGAATTTGTTTTTGAATTTGGGTGTTTTTTGGCAAGGAATCCAGATATGGTCTTCTATTTTGTAAATTTTTCACCAAAATTTTCAGATCTGATCTTCAAACTCGTTGCCCAAGAAATTCATGGAGTTTGCTGAAGATTGCTGCCAAAATTTGAAACTGAAATATGCTTGAAACCCTCATTCCCATGGATTTGTAACCTGAATCTGATACCACTGATCCAGATCTTGGGGTTAGGCCCCCAAGATCTAAAAAAATTGAAATGGATCTAACAATATCTGCAAAATTACAATGCCATAAAAAAAGAGAGAACACAAAGAAAATAAAATCACAAAGAAACTTGTTTTATTAAAACATAGAATACCTGTAGAAGCTACATTGTGGTGGAAAATCTCTCCTTTTACAAACTGAGGCTTTTTATTTATAGCCTCTTTTGAGTTACAATACCATGTGTAGATACCATAGGTGGATACCATTGGTCAAAACCATCAGTCATTACCATGGGTAGATACCACTTACAATACCATGGGTCAATACCATAGGTAGATACCACTTACAATACCATGGGTAATTTCCATGTGTGGATGAATACCATGTGTGGATAAATACCATGGGTGGATGAATATCATGGATAAATGTCACTTACAATACCATGGGAGAATAAATATAATGGGTGGATGAATACCATGGGTCAATGACATTTACAATACCATGGGTAAATTCCATGGATGGATGGATAACATGGGTAGATGAATACCATGGGTGGATGCCATTTTCCATTCATATCATGTATGCCTTATTCGCCTCAGTCTCAGCTTCACGATTCACATAGGATTTTGGAATCTTCGACGTTCTTCCTCATACGTGCTCTCGATAAGTTTTTTCCCCACCAATTTATTTCTATAATTTATGTAAAGAGATTTATGAGCATATTTACTTCCTTTCTTGGTTTTCTTTACTGGAGTTTCTAGCGAGAGGCGCTTGGAATTTTTTTTGCACTCCGGTTAGGCACAGTTTTGGATGGATGAGAAGCATTCCGATTTTAAGTCTCAATGTCTGCTTGAATTCCATATTAAACGGTAAGACTTCTCCTGTTTTCCTTCCTTTTTTTCATCCCGTAGTACTACATTCTGTAACGCTTGGCCTTCCTCTGCTGGCACTGGCAGGCAAGGGCTTTCTGGCTTTTGATTGCATGAGAAACTTAATGTTTAGTTTTGATATGGGTTTATGTTACACTGTATTGGGTTTTGGGCTCGACCCTGTCTTGTTATATATCCACCGGAATTGGTCCTCGGTGACCCTGGAATTGCTTCCTGAGGGTTTAGTTCTCAGAGTCACAACTTTTTTCCTCTTTTATTTAATTTGTAAATGTTCCTAAGGTTATTTCCAGTTTCTGTTACAACACTGTGTTTACACTGTTGGTATAACCATGTTAAAGGTCCTACAGATACTGCGCTGAATTTGAATGAGTTTTGTATTTGGACTACAATGTGAATATTTAAATTTCATGCTGCAACATTTCTTATTTGGTTATTCTATAGATTATAAACTTGGTTCGTTCCAGTTTTCGCATTCTCTTAATTCAACATTTGCACAATTTTTGGGTAGCAATATTAATTCTTGTGCTTGTAGTATTCTAGCTTGGGTTTATGTGTACCATCTCTTTATTTATTTCTCTTTGAGGTATTCCATTGATCTGGCAGGGTTCTTCACTGGGATCGAAACTAGGATCCTTTTTCTGGGTCCTGGCTCTAAACCCTTGACCAACCAGTTCTCCCTTTTTGGGTAGAATTTAACCAATCTCTATAGTATCTAGGTACATGCATTTTATTTTAAGTGGGTTGCAATTTTATTTTTCTCACTGTGGTAGTTCATGCTTTTGCATTACTCATAGTTAGAACATGTGTGTGATTCACATAGTTTCATACTATAATATATATAAACTATTTTAATTGTTACAGTGACCCTGCATGTATTTTCTCAGATTGCTATAGCTACAAATATCTTACAGTTTTGTTCCAGTAAAATGTAAATCTATACATGTATGACACAAATATCTGATTTCTACATTATTACTCCGACAACGTATGTCTCATAGTAATTATTCACTAGTAGTAGAAGGTTAAGGGATATAAAGTTGTTACTTAATTCTTTCTAATTACCATAGAGATTAAACAATAGTTTCTTCCTACATGTAATCCTTCTTTTCTATGTAAACATATCTTGTAAATTTCAAATGTTTCTGGGATGATTCTTTTTTTTAGTATAGATGTTTATTCATATATTAGCATTACTATACTCTTGCTATAAAACTTGCAATACCAAATTACGAAACATAAAACAATAAACTTAAAACACTTTATGTACCTACTTTAGAGTACAGGTTTTGCCTCAGTAATTGTCGGTACACCCAACCATGAGCGAAGCGATTATGTCCTCTGCTCCCCCCTTGCTCCACACCAGGTCGGAGGTATTTTTCTTAGACACGAAGTCTGACCTCAGGATTGGAAAATCTAGTCTTGCTTCTCTAGGGTGAGATCCTTCAGTTCCACTGGTACTTCTACCATCTCTGGACAACTCAAAACCAGCAGTCTATGCTTAACCCTCTAATCCTTCTGCACATAATCCCATTCCCTTCTAGGATTTTTCCTTAAATCCTTTCTGGGAAGGTAACTATCAGAACTGTCTCAACCTCTTCCTGGGTTTCTTGGAATAATTTACCACACAGTTACTTTCACCTTTTACTCAAATAAAAATTATCATTTTAATTAAATATTTAAAATAAAAAGTCATGTGTTATTGTCATTAACGAATGCCTCGTTCGTTACTAACTTTTAATATGTCTTAGCAATTCATGTAACAACAGGTAAAAAAATAAAAGATTAAAACAGGAAGTTAGAGATATGATTTCAGAGGGGACCATTTTCCATGTGCGACTGCCCTCCACCTTTTGTTTTAAATAACGCCGCAGACACTATAGAAGAATTTTGTGTGTGTGTGTGTAGATATATATATATATATATATATATATATATATATATATATATATATATATATATATATATATATATATATATGAACTTAATGGCGAACCTCATCTGAACCTTATCAAAAAATTCGAACTCGAACCAAACCTAATCTTTATCGAACCCAAACTCAAACTTGAACCATGTGACATAGTTTACAAGCACATGTAGTTGTGGTTCAACCTTATGAATATGTAAATGATATATTATATTATTTTAATATTAGTTTTAGTTATATTAATATTTGATTTGTGTTTTTTAATTTTAGATTTACGTTGAATATTAAGTTTAAATTATATCATTTAATTTAATGTTAATTATTTTATTATTATATATTTATAATGACATATCTACAAGTACATGTAGTTGTCGTTCAACTATATTTTTATGTTTTATAATATAATATTTAAGTTTATATTAGATTTAATATTAGATGAAATATTTAGATATTTTTTTTTGTTTGTAACTTAGGCTAAACTATATTAAAAACATGAAAAACTATACAGAGGCAGTGGCCAGAGATGGCAAGTTGTGCTTAGCCAATCCCTGTCATGGTAGTTCTCAAAATTAACAAAGTTTGGGGCTGTGCCAAAGGAGGAAACCAACCCCTTAAGAGTTTGAACTAGTCTTGTATGAAAAAATATTCAGTAGCTGAGACGAAAACAAAAGAGATAAAGTATAGTCTAAGATGCCAAAAAACTGAAATTAACCTTGCTGTCGCGATTCATGGATTTCCTTCATCTTCGTCTGTCGCCTGGTCCTCTTCCTCTATCAGGCATGTCAAAATTCCCTTCCAATGGCTTCCTCCTCAGCTCTGGGCATCCAAGGAGGCTCTAGAGGGGTTGAGCAAATGATGGGTGCAACTTGGTACTTGGCATCGTAGTCTCTATTCCAGACGCCATCAACATCCATTACCCAAACACCTATCTCCTCCACTGTGGGCTATTTGACTGGAAGCGAGCTGGTTTTTCTGGGTGCTAGTTGCACTATTCGCGGGATGCTGGGTTTCATGTGGCCTTTTCTAGCCTTAGGTTTCTCCGAAGGCAATACATTCTCCCCCTATCACCATGAGGGTTCTCTTCGGCTTAAGGAGCTAGCACGACATGGCTGTCAGTAACAGAGCCATCGGAGGATTCAAGACTCTGATAGTTTCCATGGTGAGAGCACCTAGATAGCGAACCCCTGTCACTACCCCTGATGGTATTTTGTCTCTAACGCGGGGGCATGGTATGGCTATCAAAAAACTGATGGAGAGCTTGATGAGGAGAGGGGATGGGTGCAGGGGAACGATGATAGAGGGAGCCCTACAGACCTGTGAGAATGGCTGCGTAATGGTAGTTTGGAAGACCTCTGAACCATTTGAAAGTCCGAGGCACAAAGACCAAGCCATGTGTGCCTTTACGTGGTGCATGTTGTAGCAGGTTGCCAAGTGGAGCAACACACATGAGAGTCTGCACATTTATTTGTGGTTCGACCATAGTGCTATGACCTGGAGCAAGCCCAGCTTGTTGGATGTTGTCAACTTGAGCGTGGGAGGGCCTGTGATCTTGTACTATTGAGATATCACCTGCATCTGGGGGAAATATTTAGATTAGATTTAATAATTACAATATTTAAGTTTAAATTACTTTAAATTATATAAAATAATATTATATATTTAAAATTATTTTAAAATAATTTAAATAATCATTCATTGTATTATTAATAATATTAAATTATAGTATTAATAATCTTATAAGATTTGAAAATATAATATAATATTTTTATTATTAATAGCAATATTATTAACAACAACAATAATATTATTATTATCATTAATAATAATATTAATATCTTAATGCAGTTGAATCCCAAAAATTGATATCTAATAATATTGATCTTAATATCATTAAAAATATTAACATTAACATGTTTATATTGTTATTATTAATGTTATATAATTAATAATAACATTTATTAATATTATCAATAAATGGTAATACCATTATTATTAATGTTACTAATATGTTTAGAATGCTACTCAAGCATATTAACACTATCATATTTAAATAAAATTAATAAGAGTTTAATAGAACATTAATGACACATTAATAATATATTAATCTACACATTTATAATGTCTTGACTATACATTAAATTACGCATTAACACATTTTAACTATGATTGATTGTTGTTAGTATTAGCCACCTATGAATTTTTTGACAAGAAAACAGGTGGCTAAAATGTTTTTGAGCCTTCAAGAAATACATTTCCTCTGAAAACATATCATTCTTGAAGGCTCTTTGTGTTGTTCATCCTTTGAAGAATCCTCATTGTTGTTTCCGCTTAAAAAGCCTCACTATCTATGAAAGAATTTTTCTCAGAAAAGCCTCCATCTGCTCCCTTTTATCCCTGTGAATCCCCCATTTTCACCCCTTTTTTCCCATACCAAAACTTCCTTAAGAACCCTCCATCTTTTCCTAAAACCCTTTTTAAGCCTTATAATATCCTTTGTCTGGCTTAAAAATCCCTTTTTCCCTCTACCGAAACCCCCATTTGGCCTTAAAAAACACTAAATTTAGGCCAAAATCCCCTTTTTTACATTATAGGCTTAAGCCCCTTTCGTCTAAGCCCCTAACCACTTCCCCACATATGACCCACGCCCAAAGACCAGGCGCTAAAGCCCCGAGTGCTAATCACAATCGGAGCTTTCTCGGTGTACCTTTTCCTTTGTTAAAGTGAAATTCTCTGATGAGATTGGCATTTGTTCTATTGACCACAGATGCAATATGAACCGTCGATCTGGTTCCAGATCGGACGGCTGGCGCGTGATCGCATCACACAGACCCAAGCATCCCCTTTTTCTTTTTCCCCCAATTGGAGATCTTCAATCCAATCGCGACCGTCGATCTCACCTTTGATCCGACGGCCCATGAGTAATCGCAACTTCAACAATCGGAGTTTTGGTCTCCTGCCTATCTACGATGCGATTAGATCTCCACCGTTGATCTCTTGAGATCCAACGGCTCTCCTTTCTCCCACCCATTTGTTTACCCTTTTGCCTTCCGCTCCCTCTTTTAATCCTGACTGTCCATTCTATAGATCCGACGGCTTGGATCTAACCCACCTTGGACATTTCCCCCACCTAACCGCCAACGCATCTTTCCATATCGCGCTGCCTCCTCCACCGTCAGATCTCTTCACTCCATATCCAACGGTCATCATGAATATCGCATTTTTTCTTCGTCCAAGCTTTAACGTTTCTAAATCACGCGATGAAAGCAGTTTCGGGGAGGACACGTGTCACGTAGCGACATATATCACGTTTTGTTTGGGGAATTTTTCAAACCGCTTTGAAGCCACGTGACACCGGCAATTTTCCCACTGATACCACCCTTTCCTCTTTGCTCCCGAAATCACCATAATTTAATCCCGACCATCGACTGCATTGATTCGACGGTTCATATCTCATCATGTCCCCATTCATTATCACTCATCGGACCTTGCAATTAACCTCATATGTAAACCTCCGCCGTTGATCTCCTCCTGAGATCCAACGGTCCACGTTAAATTGCCCTCCACCCACCGGGTCCCACCACCAAAGGCACCCGACCTTCATTCATTTTCCCCTTTTTCCTTTGTAATCCATCCAAGACTAAGCCTTAGTGTCTTAACACTAAAATTCATTTCCCTCTGTCTAACCTTCTGAATCGGTAATCCTGACCTTTGATCATCATCTGTCCATCTAATCCAACAGTCCGCGACCCCCTTTTCACCAAACCTTCATCAACTCATCCTTCCACCATTCTGCAATGATTTCCGCCTGTTTTTCACCTGCATCCACCATTTCTGCCACCATTCCACAGGCCTCCACAGTAGTTTTTCACCACTCCCTTTGATTTCATAACGAATTTATTGTATTGTGCAGGGTATATAGATGGTGAAACGCATTCTGTCTCCACTCACTGTGATTGAGAAGCAGATGACCATCACAATAGCGACAAAGTGTATCAGAGGTGGGATTAAGGGATTTAAACCTGTTATTGAAGACTTAATGCTCTAATCCCGTGTTCAAAGGATAAAGGTGTAGTTTGAAGACTAAGCACATGAAGCAAGCCATATCTGTGTTTTAATAACAACAGAACGTATTTTCTCATAAAGGACACCTTCCGACAGCGTTCTCCATGCCTCCTCAAGCCCTTAAAAGTTATTACATCGACAAAAGCTTCTAAAGTTGTCAGAACTACAGTTATGGAAGTATGGAGAAACCTGGAGACCTTCAGGTCACATTACTTATTTCAGAAGATAAACAAAGTACCATACAGTCAGAGAGAACTTCAAAGAATACATCTAAGGTTAATGTTAACCTGACAGGACTTATTGACCAACCTAAAGAGTACCGATATGTCAACACAGTGCTATTAAGAAGATTGGGCACGAACACTTCCTCCACTATGTCTTAATGCACCAATTAACTGTACTTCTGATACTACTGCAACTCATTCTCCTATAAGAACCCCTGAATAACATATTGTAAAGGTTGTTTTTATTTTTAGTTGTAGGGATTCATTTGACTGTTAGAACTGTTATTGGGGGAAGTAGCTTAATAGTTTGTAATTTAGTAGGCTGGGAGGAGAAAGTTTGGACTATAACAGCCATTGAGCTTAGAGTATGTGACTGGTTTTTCACATCAATTGAACAAGCAAATTTCACAGGATCCTGGTCTATATTTCTGGTGATGTTTCTCTTACTACAATTTTCTTATTTCATTTTAATCATACTCTTCCTTATTCTCTGATAAGAATCAGTAAATCAGGCTTAGGATATACCCCTGCATGGTACCCTAATGTTTTACTGCTCTTCTTATCTTTGATGTTTTCTGCTGATTGTGTATCTAGGGGAAAATTCACATAATTTAACCAGTCAAAGATGTTGTTCTAGCCCATGCTTACTGATGTATGAATTTGGAGTTTGTTGCTTAGATGTTCTTGTTGGGTTTAAGCTGGAAAAATTGGGATACCGAGGATTTAAAGTTAGCCCTGTCCACTGGGCTCCTTTTCCAACAGTTGGCCTTTCTAAGATCCCTTCGAGTGATGTGTCAAAAGCATTGAAGGTTAAAAGTCCTTCTCTGATCTTAGGCCTTGTTCTGTGTTAAATCTTAACTTTGTTTTTCCTTGAGAGTATGCTGAAAGCAGGTCTACTTTGTTCCTTTTCTCTCTGAGGACCTTCTCAGTTAATGATCTCCAACTCAACAACCACACCAATTTAAAACCCTGTGCTTCATACCTAGCCTAATATCTCATTTTGAGATTTTAAAGATATATCATTTTTTTCCTTTTATAGAGAGATCCCTCTCTGGATCCAAGAGGGCTAGATCCTAGGATCCCAAAGTGGTTCTAATGTTGTCTTATCTTTTGGTCTTGCCAATCTGGCCAAAACACAGGAACCCCAACATAATGGCAACTCTGCTGGGGAACTTTGAGTGAAACTTTCCTTAAACATCTCTAAGAACTCAAAGAATACCGTAGTAGCCTTGGTTTGGTATTCAATTGCTGACGGTGGACAACAGCCTGCTTCAAACTTTCAAATTCATCCACCTGGCAACTCCACACTCCATAACTCCTAAAGACCAAATGACTCCACTGGTAGAAGACCCTGAAACTGGTTGAGAAGATACAGTGACCTCTTTTTACAAACATGGATCAAAGTATGGATAGAGAAGCAAAGCTAGATGCTTTGCGGGACATAATGGCAAGATTGGTAAACATGTTTGGTGAAGTAGTGGTGAAGATGTATGAGGCCAATTTAAATACAAATGTTGATTATCTAGAGTGGCCCATGCCTTTTCCAGAACAAGAACAAACTCAAGACCTAGACGATGAGAAAGACATGTATGATGCTCAAGAATCTATAGAAGATGAAGAGGAAAGTAATCAAGAATTTCCTAACTGCTTACCTATATCTTGTACTATGCTGACTAGAGAATATCATGACCTAATGGTGAAAGCTAATTGGGAACGCTGCTTTGAGGAAATAGGAGACCACATAGAAGATGCTAAAGCTGATGTGGAAGAAGAAACTACTCATGAGCCTCATATTCTAACTGAATACCATCATGATCATGAGGAATCGTTTGAAATAGAAATAGATCAGGAAACATCAAAAGATCCTCAATATTTCCATGCAAGCACAACTGAAGATATTATATAAGAGGCTCAAGAAGACATCCACCCTCCAAATCAGCTAATACAAGAAACAGAGAGCTGCTGCACTTCTGCTCAAAGAAGCACAAGAAATTCTTCCCCTTTGACAGAAGAAGAAATATATCAGATCATCAATAGACAGCCAGCCTCTAAGATCTTCTATAGAATAAACACCCTTGCTCATTCATCTATTGAGTTTGAGTATGCATATTTAGAAAGCTCCTCTGTGAATCAGAACGAAGAAAGACTTGCTGATAATCCAGTATGAATGACTAGTAGCATTACTTGCTTAAGTGATTTTCCTAGTTTTGATTTTTCTGATGATGATGTTTTCCAAATATAAGTTGATCTTGCAGAGCCATCATTGATAGATTTGAGGGGGAAAAATCAGTTCCATCAGCTTCAAGGAAGTAATGAGCCAAGTCAGCCTATCTATGATACTGATGAGGAAAGTTATGAAAGTCTAGTAGCAAATGAAGATTCATTGGATCTTCACTCTGTTTTATGTCAGAGCATCAGTGACAGTATTCATGTGATTGGAGATCAGCAGCCTTCTATCTCAAAGGATGAGTAGGTAAACAAAGAAGAGATTTTTGGGCAGATTGAAATCAAGGAGCCTTCTCTTGAAAAAGAGGAAGCAGTAGAACAAACCCCTGCTCAGAAATACCTGGATCTCTTCACAAAACTCAGCCCATCAGAGCAGAATATATCAGAGCTCCAAGAGGACACAGCTGCAATATATGATAAGCCCTCCAGTTCAGATGATGAAGAAGATGAGGGAGATTATATTTCTCAAGAGAGTCTTGTTCTTGATCCAGTGGAAGAAGAATAAATCCTGGTTGAAGCCTGCCTGCCAAATATTCATAACCAGGTATCATTTCATGATCCTTATGCTCATTTCCTGCAAACATTTGAAGAAGGATCAAAGGTCATTTTGAGCAGCATGTTTCAGACAATGAGAAACATTTTTGAAGTTGCTATTAAAAAACAAAGAGAATGGGATTGGCCCTGCCTATCTAGCGTGCTCAAAGAGATGAGCAGAAAGGACCAGTCATGGGATCATCTGATCGTCGACCGGATGTACTGGAAGAGAGTGTTTATAAGCTAGACTTGTAAATATTCCAATTAGAGTAGGAATCTCAATAAAGCTCAAACTGTGAGCATTTAGTCTGTTGTTTTTTATTTATGCAAAGTTTCAGCCCATGAGAATTTTTGTCTTTATGCCATGGCCCACAGCAAGCCAGACAGTCTAATCTTGGCTTGACTATTTTTCAATTTCTGTTGTAGAATGTAGAGAATGAAATCTGCTAGACAGTTTAATCCTAGTAGATGCTAGTTTAGGTAGAGAAGCTATGAGGCCAACTGTTTAATCTGGTCTCATGGAGAAATAAGGGTAGAAATAGAATAGGTTTATTTTCTTGTTTGTAAAAAAATTGTTGATGTAAAGGGTCTGCAAGTCCAAATGCACCCGGGAGAAAAAATGTTAGGACAATAGTATTTGGGAGAATATTACTGCTGATATGATGTCTTCATGATTTTTGGCAGCTGATAAAAGAAGAAAGGGATGTCTCAAGCACTAGGCATCTGGCCTACCCCAAAGATTATTTTCTGAATTCTTGACACCTTCAAGAAGATGCCATCCCCATGTGGAGCCACTGTTAGCCACCTATGAATTTTTTGACAAGCAAACAGGTGGCTAAAATGTTTTTGAGCCTTCAAGAAATACATTTCCTCTAAAAACATATCATTCTTGAAGCCTCTTTGTGTTGTTTATCCTTTGAAGAATCCTCACTGTTGTTTCCACTTAAAAAGCCTCACTATCCGTGAAAGAATTTTGCTCAGAAAAGCCTCCATCTGCTCCCTTTTATCCATGTGAATCCCCCATTTTCACCCCTTTTTTCCCTTCCCAAAATTTCCCTAATAACCCTCCATCTTGTCCTAAAACCCTTTTTAAACCTTATAATATCCTTTGTCTGGCTTAAAAATCCCTTTTTCCCTCTACCGAAACCCCCATTTGGCCTTAAAGAACACTAAATTTAGGCCAAAATCCCCTTTTTTACATTATAGCCTTAAGCCCCTTTCGGCTAAGCCCCTAACCACTTCCCCACATATGACCCGCGCCCAAAGACCAGGCGCGAAAGCCCCGGGCGCTAATCGCAATCGGAGCTTTCTGGGTGTACATTTTCCTTTGTTAAAGTGAAATTCTCCGATGCGATTGGAATTTGTTCTATTGACCGCGGATGCAATATGAATCATCAATCTAGTTCCAAATCGGATGGCTGGCATGTGATTGCATGGCACAGACCCAAGCGTCCCCTTTTTTCTTTTTCCCCCGATTGGCGATCTCTGATCCAATCGCAACCATCGAACTCACCTTTGATCTAACGGCCCACGAGAAATCGCAACTTCAACAATCAGAGTTTTGGTCCCTGCCTGTCTCCAATGCGATTAGATCTCCACCTTTGATCTCTTGAGATCCAACGACTCTCCTTTCTCCCGCCCATTTGTTTACCCTTTTGCCTTCCGCTCCCTCTTTTAATCCTGACCGTCCATTCTATAGATCCGACAGCTGGGATCTAATCTGCCTTTGATGTTTCCCCCACCTAACCGCCAGTGCATCTTTCCATATCACGTTGCTTCCTCCACCATCAGATCTCTTCGCTCCATATCCAACGGTCATCATGAATATCGTGTTTTTTCTTCGTCCGGGCTTTAACGTTTCTAAATCACGCGATGAAAGCAATTTCGGGGAGGACACGTGTCACGCAGCGACATATTTTGCGTTTTTTTTTGGGAATTTGTCAAATCGCTTTGAAGCCGCGCGACACCGGCACTTTTCCCACTAATACCACCCTTTCCTCTTTGCTCCCGAAAGCACCATCGTTTAATCCCAACCATCGACTGCATTGATCCGACGGTTCATATCTCATCGTGTCCTAATTTATTATCACTCATCGGACCTTCCAATTAATCTCATCTATAAACCTTCGCTGTTGATCTCCTCCTGAGATCCAACGATCCACGTTAAATCGCCCTCCACCCACCAGGTCCCACCACCAAAGGCGCCCAACCTTCATTCATTTTCCCCTTTTTCCTTTGTAATCCATCCAAGAATAAACCTTAGTGTCTTAACACTAAAAGTAATTTCCCTCTGTCTAACCTCCTGCATCGGTAATCCTAACCGTTGATCATCATCTGTCCATCTAATCCAATGGTCCGTGACCCCCTTTGCACCAAACCTTCATCAGGTCATCCTTCCACTATTTTGCAATGATTTCCACCTATTTTTCACCTACATCCACCATTTCTGCCACCATTCCACAGGCATCCACAGCAGTTTTTCACCACTCCCCTGGATTTCATAACGAGTTTATTGTATTGTGCAGGGTATATAGATGGTGAAACGCATTCTGTCACCACAGTCACAGGCACTGTGACTGAGAAGCAGATGACCATCACAACAGCAGCAAAGTGTATCAGAGGTGGGATTAAGGGATTTAAACCTTTTATTGAAGACTTAATGCTCTAATCTCGTGTTTAAAGGATAAAGGCGTAGTTTGAAGACTAAGCACATGAAGCAAGCCATATCTATTTTTTAATAGCAACAGAACGTATTTTCTCATAAAGGACACCTTCCGACAGCGTTCTCCATGCCTCCTCGAGCCCTTAAAAGTTATTACACTGACAGAAGCTTCTAAAGCTGTCAGAACCGCAGTTATGGACGTATGGAGAAACCTGGAGACCTTTAGGTCACATTACTTATTTCAGAAGATAAACAGAGTACCATACAGTCAGAGAGAACTTCAAAGAATACATCTGAGGTTAATGTTAATCTGACAGGACTTCTTGACCAGCCTAAAGAGTACTGATATGTCAACACAGAGCTATTAAGCAGAGTGGGCACGAACACTTCCTCCACTCTGTCTTAATGCACCAATTAAATGTACTTCTTCTACTACTGCAACTCATTCTCCTATAAGAACCCCTGAAGAACATATTGTAAAGGTTGTTGTTGTTGTTAGTTGTAGGGATTCATTTGACTGTTAGAACTGTTATTGGGGGAAGTAGCTTAATATGTTTTAATTTAGTAGGCCGGGAGGAGAAAGTTTGGACTGTAACAGCCATTGAGCTCAGAGTATGTGACTGGTTTTTGCATATCAATTGAACAAGCAAATTTCATAGGATCCTGGTCTATATTTCTAGAGATGTTTCTCTTACTGCAATTGTCTTATTTCATTTTAATCATAGTGTTCATTATTTTCTAGTAAGAATCAGTAAATCAGGCTTAGGATATACCCTTGCATGGTACCCTAATGCTTTCCTGCTCTTCTTATCTTTGATGTTTTCTACTGATTGTGTATCTAGGGGCAAATTCATATAATTTAACCAGTCAAAGATGTTGGTCTAGCCCATGCTTACTGGTTTATGAATTTGGAGTTTGTTGCTTAGATGTTCTTGTTGGGTTTAAGCTGGAAGAATTGGGATACCGGGGATTTAGAGTGAGCCCTATCCACTGGGGTCCTTTTCCAACAGTTGGCCTTTCTAAGATCCCTTCAAGTGATGTGTCAAAAGAATTGAAGGTTAAAATTCCTTCTCTGATCTTAGGCCTTTCTCTATGTTAATTCTTAACTTTGTTTTTCCTTGAGAGTATGCTGAAAGCAGGTCTAAATTTAAATGACATCTAACCTGATCTCCAAACAGAAATTGGTTTTCTTTCTTTCTTTCACTTTCACTCCTTAATGTTTCATTCCACCATCTATTTGAAAGATCCTTTAGTATAGATGACTTTCCCTATGGAAAGCCTTGGTTAGTTTTTATGCAAGTAATCTCCTTTCATGACTCCATAGCCCAATGGATTGATACTCTCTTGACCTATCTTCTTTTGCCGAAGCATCCTGCTACTTTGTTCCTTCATTCCATTTAACCTTCTCAGTTAATGATCTCCAACCCAACAACCAAATCATTTAAAAAACCCCTTGTGCTTCATACCTAGCCTAATATCTCATTTTGAGCTTTCAAAGATATATCATTTTTTGCCTTTTATAGAGAGATCCCTCTCTGGATCCAGGAGGGCTAGATCCTAGGATCCCAAAGTGGTTCTGATGTTGTCTTTTCTTTTGGTCTTGCCAATCTGGCCAAAACATAGGAACCCCAATAGTTAGCATGGTCAACAATAGTCAACATGGTCAAAATTTTCATCATAGTCAACTTCACTAACATGGTGAACTGTAGTTTCCATGAGGACCATAGGCTTTTTGTAGGTAACCTATAGTCACCCATACTGAACAATATTGAACCATAATGGATGATTGTGGTTGACCATGAAATTGTATAATGTATGGCCAAGGTTAAGTCTCGTTAAACAATGGTTGAGCATCAACAACCATTAGCACAATGGGAACCATAATCAAATCATAGCCAATTATAGACAACCCATAGTCAAAATATGATCAAGTATAGTCAAACCGTATTCAAACCATGCACAACAATAATCAGTCTTATGTAACTATGGTTCAACATAGTCAAATCATGGTAAAAAATTGGAAAACTATAGTCAAAACATAGTATAAGCATAGTCAACTATGGTCAACCATAGCCAAACCATAGTTAACTATGGTAAATCATAGCCAAACCATAGTAAAAATATATTCGAACATTTATGAGCCATAGTCTGCCCATAGTCAAAACATAGTCAGTGATGATTAATAATAACCACACATGGTCAACCATAGTCTTACCATAATTAACCATCATCAACTATGATGACCATAGTTTCCTATAGTTAACTATGATTGATGATAATTAACTATGGTCAATAGGTTCAACTCCAAGTAGAATGGTTGACCATCATCACCCATCGTTAATCATGTTCAACCCTGGGCACCTTAGGTCAACCATGGTCAATCATAATCATGTTTGGTCAACCATGGTCACCATAATGAGCCTTTGAAAGCCATGTTCAACACATGGTCAACATGGAAAAGCATGGTTAATATGGTCAAACATTTTGTGAAACTTCTATGAAGATAAATGCATTGAAACTGTGATGAGAAAATGTAGAATTACATTCTGACAAATGAAGTAATGTGATATATAGGCGTGCTCTATTTCTGAATAGGTCTTCAAGAATTTTCATTCTTTAAAATATGAGAAATCAACATTTAAGAACCATGGTCAACCCATGTTCAAAATGGTCAACCATTGTTAATATGGTGAAATATTATCAACCTATGTCACCATGGTAAAACATGGTCAACCATGGGAAAATTTGTCAAACCATGATCACCCATGGTGAACTTGGTGAAGCCATGTTACAAACCTCATAGTTTGTGAAATATTATTGCATTGTGATAAACATTGTTTCCCTCTTACATTGTCACATTGTGACAAAAATATATCGACCATCACAATGTGACGAATATTGTCGCATTGTGAAAAACATTGTTGCAATGTTACATTAGATTGAAATTCATATCAACAAAATTTACTAATGTGATCACCTTTGGTAAACTATGGTCACTATAATGAGCCTTTAAAAGCCATGGTAAACACATGCTCAACATGGAAAACCATGGTTAATATGGTCAAACATTCTGTGAAACTTTTATGAAGGTAAATGCATTAACATTGCGATGAAAAATGTAGTATCACATTCAAACAAATGAATTGATGTAACAAATTGGAGTGCTCTATTCTAGAATAAGCCTTCAATAATTTTCATTATTTAACGCATAAGAAATCAAACTTTAAAAACCATGGTCAACCCATGCTCAACATGGCCAACCATTGTTAATATGGTGAAATATTATCAACCTATATCACCATATTGGTAAAACATTGTCAACGATAGCCTTCCATTATCAATATCAACATTCATAATCGATCATAGAAAACTATGGTAAACCATGTGAAAATTAGTCAAACCATGTTCACCCATGGTGAAACTGGTGAAGGCATGTGAAAAACCTCACAATCTGTGAAATATTGTCACATTGTGACAAACATTGTCACACTCTTGCACTTTCCCATCATGATAGAGATATATCAAATGTTGCAATGTTACAATAGATTTCAATTTATATCAACAACATTTACTAATATGATTGTGCTAAGGTTTATAGCATTCAGAGTTTATAATATTGGATTTAATTTAGAGTTTATAATATTGGGTGTTTAATATATAAAGTTAATAATATTAAGGTGTAATATAAATGGTTTAAAATATTAGAACCTATAATATTAAGATTTAATGTTAGAATTTATATTAAGTTTTAATATATAGAGTTTAATATTTGTGTTAATAGAGTTTAATATCCATGATGGATAAATAAGAGATACCTAAGAGATTGCAATATAATTTAGCTTTTGACTGTTTTACTTTATGTGCATTCATTCTGTGCATTCCTTTGAAAATATACACTTATGGATTAAAATATTTAAAGACCATGGTAATGACATAGACCCAGAAACAAATATATGCTACAATTCGAAACAGAACTACGGCATGCTACGGGTCAATCACAGAACCCTATTATCATGAGTGAAAACCTTGCCCATTCATCTTTGAGCAAGGTTGTCCATGTTACACCAAGGGCTACAATGATGGCGAAGTGGGCCCTAACATGCCTACAAGCTCCAAGCTCGTTGCCAGGAGTGGATACAGAGGAACTGAGTGCCATTGGAAGAGTGTACATGAGGCTAGTGGTTTGAACAAGGATAGGCTCAGTAGTGGCCACCGCTACTTTTGGGTTGGGGAGATATACATAGGCGTCATTTTCATATGCCAATTAGCTTATATAAATAATGTAAAATGACGTGGATTTGCATATATATTGCTTGTGATAGTTTTAAATAAAAGATTACAAGTTTTCAGAAAATTGACTATGGATTAAGACAGCCCACGGACTTTGCGGACGATGACGCGTAGGGCGGTGAAAATGGAAACTTAAGGGGTTAGACAGATATTGACTCTCATTTGTTTTACCAATTCACACGGCTGTTTGCTCTTTTGCTTGCTTTATCCAATAGTATTCTGCCCATGTTATACTCTCTCTTGCTTGCTTTTATCCAATGCGAAACCAGACAGTGCTCCTGAGACACACGTGTGGTTTTTATCCAATTCAGAACCAGAGAATGTTGATGCAACACACCAGGAAACATCTGCCATTTCTTTTTGCTGCTTGATTCATGTTGCATGTCTTTTCATGACGGGCAGTGCATTCCTAATGAATATGATCTCAAAAAAACCCTAAACATTTTATGCTACCATAACTTGAACGAACATCTGTCATACGAAACAAATAATCTTCCTGTAGATGGTGCGGTCAATGGAGATGACATGTAATCCACTGGGACAAAAAGTCAATGTGAACGAACTTCTGACATACCAAACAAATGAGGTTCATCCATAAGGTGCGGCCAATGAAGATGACGTGTAATCCATTGAGACGAAGACCCCGTCAATGAAATGGTATATCTCATCTCTTTCGCCACTCAAACAAACCCCAACGACAACAACCGCATCATACAAACTGCCTGCCCGGTGGGTGTTGACCACTACTACTCACTACACCAGTGTTTATTTGTGTTTTGATACTATATAGCCAATTGTACTATATTGATATTGTACAACTGATCATAGATACAGTATGTAGAAGATTTGAGAACAAAAGTTTTTTTTTTTTTGGGTAAGTTTAGTAGTACTGGTCTATTTTCTATTATCAAAAAGGGCTTTAATTTGTTCGAAGGAAACCAAGTCTATTGGTCACCTCAAAGTATTATAAGCCATCCAGTATTGAAACAGTTTGAGTCTTGTACTATCCGCTATTTCAGAGTAACTATATTTAACATATGGAAACTGTAAAAAGTAAATGCTAGCTGCAAAATACATATGTAAAAACTAAGAAAGAATTATTAATCATCATCTGAAGATTCTATTGGAGCCAGATGTTTCACAGTTGACCCCAGCACATTTACCTACTCCATCTCTTGTAGCTGGCGATCTATACGTCCGAGATGGACCAATTCATGCTGTTGCGAGACCCGTATTTCCTGAATTTCTCTTTTAATATCTTGCAGAGTTGAGGCAACCTTAGGATCGCCTCCCATTTCATGTATACTCACTAGAGCTTTAACCAAAACATATTTAATTATCAAATAGGTATTTATGGACTGGTGGAATAGGGAAATCCTTCCTTTGGTATTGCCAGGATCTTTGATAAACTCCATTTCCTTTTCCTAAATTTCTATGTCCTATTTTATGTTACTTTCTCTTTCCCATCCAGGTATCAGATTCTTAACTTGAGGTGGATTCACTTCAGAAAATGTGTCAAAAAGGCTTTCCATGACCCCCTTCTTGGATTTACTTCATCGTTTTCTAGTGCGGGCTGTGGTTGGTGGTTTTTTTTGTTTCCCTTTTCCTTTGTCTTCCTTTTTCGCCATCTTGGTCATTGACTTTCTTTGACAACGCTTTTCACATGTATAGAGTGTCAATAGATGTTCTAAATAAGTAACCATTCGCAGGACCCACATACGTGACCGTAGTGAGGCCACCTCCAGCCGAGTGGTAATGCATGGTCACCCCACGACACATTAACATAAGAATTGAAAGAAAAAAGTTGATAGATAGGGGAGGAAAAACTTTTGGAACTAGACGACCTCTACTCAGAAACCAAGACCATACATGTAGAGTTGCTTGACACTCTCGAGGGTTTCTATCCATTGAGTACTCCCCTAGATTGAATTATGCATGAAAGGGAAGGACAATGACACAGATGATACCCTTTCAGAAACCGAGATCCCACCTTATAGCTAGCGGAGCTCAAAGAATCCGAGACTGACAAAGGGGGCCTTCGAGTCGTCGTTGGATAATCTTGTGAAGCCATCGAGGCCAATTCACGATTCATGGACAAGGTAGCGGAAGAGCATTGAGCGCAACAATCTGAGACTAGAATAACATAGGTAATAAGACCCTCAAAGGAACCTTTGCTACCGACTAAAACCACATTGACCCAGGTATTAAGACCCACAGAGGAACCTTTGCAACAGACAAAAACCACAATGACACAAGTATTAAGACCCACAACACCTTCGGAACTCAAAACTAAGCCATTCGACAGGAGAAAAATGAATCTCAAAAGCTCATACAAATCTGAGCAGGTCAGACAACCATTAATCGAACAGAAACGACATCCAATAATGCAGAGTTGAAAACCAAATTTCGATTTACCATTTATAACAGAATTGAGTGCAATAGAAATCAATTCAGGAAATGCATCCATTATCAGAAGATAAACATACCACTTGAGAAGTCACAGAGTTCCAAGTTTGTTGTTCGTCGTTGCGCTTGCAGCGTCACGTTGACGTCTTGCTTGGAGCTTCAATCGGGAAAGACTGCAGATATTGCCTTCCTTAACATTCATTATACCTTTCACCCACCGACATTGTTTCCCAAGTGTCTCTAACATGGTTAGTTAATTGGCTTACACATAAATCACTAGCGATCATAATTACTGGAATGCTATAACCTGATTTTGATTTTTTTTTTTTTTGGCTTTAATGTGCAACCCAAAGAATCTATTTTGATGATTACCTTCGAATTGCAACTTAATTAAATAAAAATGTAAGTATTTATGCTAAACTACTTTGACAAAGAACTAGTTTCGGACCGACTCCATCATCGAGATTGTGTGTTATATTCTGTTACGCAGCTGAATGGAATAGCATAATTTCCTCAAACTCTGGGTTGCTTCATCTCCTTTAATTGAGTCTCAGTAAAAAAAAGGGCCCAACTAGTTACGACCACTGTGCCACTTCTGAAGATTTTAAACCATAAAGAATAAACCTGAGATTGGAGATTTATTGTCACTAGCGTTTAGTCTAAGATACCGCAGCAGACGTGACTGGAATAAAATGTTTATGTAGAAATGATATTATGTTTATGTATGAATGATCTTATGATGCGAAAGCTTCCTGTGCAGTACAGGACACCTTGTCATCAAGACTTCAATATAGTAAAACTTATTTTTTGGGTTATACATTATGGAATGTGGTTGGGCATATACCGTCCACAGTTAGATTTAAATTCATTTAAATGTAACAGTGGGCAGTATATGCCCCATTGCATTTAATAACTTATAGTCCAGGAAATAAGGCTGGCCGTTATACCGCTTCTAATTATAGTTACTAAATTCGAGTTCGATTTTGAATTAGATTCGATTGGATATGGAAAAAATTTGACTACCCAAATTTTAATAAGAGAAAAATTAAGAAATATACATCTTATAAATACTAAAACATATTATTTTTTGAAAATTAAAAAAAAAAAAAATCCTTGCCTTGATTACACTATTTTACTTATTTTATGTTTTAGAATATGCTAGTTTTAATTAAATGTAATCATATATATAAATCTACCAAACCAAAACTAGGCACACAATTTGTATCATTTTTAGCTATATGAGTAACCTCAAACTCATGTCAAATCTACTTATTAGGTAACAATTTAACAGAGTAAGAAAAAGAGAGATTTCTTTATAAACTAATTTTATTTGTTATAACCATGTTTCAGTGATGTTATAAATATAAGAATAATATAACTAATTTTTTGACTAAGTAGAAGTGCTTCTATCTCTTCTTTTTTTTATAGATGGACGGTTAAATATATAAAAAGAAAACATACAATATAAAAATATTGAAATGAAAATTTGAAGATTCATTCTAAAGTAAGTTATTAATATGACAAGTTTGAATTCACTGAGATATTAATTCCATAATTAATACCAATATTGTTTACATCTTCATTATCATCATTGTAATGTGAGTTTTGGAGTTGTTTTTCCATATTAAAAATAAATAAATAAAAATCGGTGATTCATGGTTTACATCGTCATTATCATCACTGTACTGTGGGTTTTGGAGTTGCTTTTCCTTATTAAAAAAAATAAAAATAAAAATCGGTGATTTATTTAAGAAAAGTTAAAGAACATGAATCACTTACTTATTTATCATATGAAATTTCATTAATGACAGTTGTTTTTCCAAGTGGCCTTAGCAACAGAAGTGAGAAACTCATCCTCGGTGGAACGTAAAACAATTTTCATATCATTACTAATTCCCCCCAAATATTGAAAGTGAACTACTAGCAGTTCCAAGAAGGTTCGGTCAAAATATCGTAATTGGTGTCAAAGTTCAAACTCTGCGCTTTTACAAAATGTCTTTCCTTCACCAATCATCCACATATAGTCTTTTTGTTGAGCTCATTTGGTTGTAGTCGACATGATGGAATTACGGAATTTTTGCATTTTCTAAGGTTTACTCGCTATACGACTGCGCTATACGACTGCCTGATGCCAGTAATACAAAGCCGTATTATACTCAACAGGAACCTGTCGCATCATACGAGCTGATCTGATCATTCATACATAATTGTTTAATTCCAGTCACGTCTGCCGCGGTATCTCACCCTAAAGGTCATTGAGTCAAACCTTTACTTTACTGAGAGAATCAATCAATGGTATGAAGCAATCCAGAGTTTGAAGCTTCTTCTCATTGTCAGTAACCATTCAGTTACGTAACAAAATATAACACGCAATCTCAATGATGGAATCTGTCCCAAACCCCCGTGTCAAAAGTAGTTTAGCATAAATTCCACATTTTTAATTACTTAACTTGCAATTGGAAGCTAATTTTCCAAATAGATTCTTTGGGTTGCAGCTGAAAAATCGGTTTTATTTATACAAAAGCTTTGTCCTCAAATCTTCTACATGGTGTATCTGATGAGTTGTACAGTAAATGAATGTATCAAAAGCTAATAGGCTGTTATTCATCCTCCTCATAAACGTTGGTGTTCATAGAAAGTGGAGTTTCCCAAACATCAAACACATCTTCTTCATCATACAAAACAAACAGACGCTCTCCCCCAACAACAATATCAGCGATGTGCCTCCACATGAACCGCGTTTGTTCTCTATTTGCGATGTGAGCACCCAATCAGGAGCACAGAATAAGTGCACCTTCTGGTTCTTCGTTGAGAAAAGCTGCAGTCCGCAAGCCGCCAGTCTGGAATACCATCTTTCTTGCTCTTTAACTGATTGAGATAACATCTTTCCTGGCCGACTCCGGTGACACCATTTGACATGGTTCATGGACCTAGTATCTAGAAACCCCAGATTATCATATTGATTGACCACGCAAACTGTTTTACAATCTTCCATGGCCACGGTGTCCTCCACCACCTTGTCATCCGACAGATGGCAGTTTGTCCACGTCAAGGCCACGCTGTTCTTTTCCCTAAAATCCATCAAGCTGATGTGACCATGATCACTTCGAGGATACAGAGTCGCCCCCAGCAGGGGATTGCTCTCGGGAAGCCACTGTAGCTTCCCTGCATCTCCAAGGGGCCAATCGTATACGAAATCCACTTGTTGACCTGTACTCTGATCCCACACCCCTACTCCGTATTCGGCTTTTAACCCTCTGCAACTCGCGTACACGTGACCGTGGCTGCTGCTTGCGAGCGCTCCGACGGTAAAATTTGTTGGAATGTTTCAAAATTCCAAAATAATAAAAGTCTCTTCCTTAACACAGAGAAAAATTCAAAATTTCATCCACAGTGACAGAGTTTTCACATAAAAAAGAAAATTCTATTCAATAAAAAAAACTGTTACAGATTCTTCCTCAAAAGAGGGATTACAATTGTGACTGCTGCTGTCACATTGCACAAAAAAAAACTTTGTTTCACTAAAAACATATACCACTGTATATCCTCTGTTTTCCAAAAACACTTTGCTGTGTTTTTCATATGTTGTCTCTGTCTATTACAAAGCAAACAGCTCTCTGTTTTTTTAACAACAATGCTCTGCTGTAAAAAAAAACATTACAATTCTCTGTCTCTGTTTTTAAAAATACGTTGCTGTGTATATAAAAACATTACATAACTTATGACTCTGTTTCTGTATATTAACAAAAATATCTCAAAATATCTCAGCCTTGTTTAATGTCATTCATTGACACAACCACTAAATTCACCGCTTGAATAATTCTTAATGGCTTCAATAACTTCTGTCAGCACCGCTCTAAAATGCATTGATGGCAAATTGCTTGCTGGTACTGTTGTTCTTTTCTTCCCGCACCGCTGTGCAATGAAACTGTTCTACTGTCTTTTCCTTTTTTTTATGTACACTGCTGTGTAATAAAAAGTTACACTTCACGGCTTTGTCAATATATATATATATATATATATATATATATATGACATGTTTTAATAACACATAAAACAAAAATAAATTAAAACGACTTTTGTTTTAAAACCAAATGCAATTGTGTGGACCCCAGCTGATGACGTCAGCTATTCCGATGGGGTTCAGCCATCGCCGACTCTGCCTGCCTTGACCCCCGCGGACTTGGCCTTTTCGCTGCATTTACTATGCAGTGGAAATTATATTCCAACACTCCCCCTTAATTTCAACTGTTGGGTTTTCTTGCATACCCAGGCATTTTCTGAAATGTTCAAAGCTTTTCTGCGCTAGTGGCTTTGTGAGGATATCTGCAAATTGATCCTCCGTTCTACAATGTTGCAAAACTATTTCGCCATTGTTAACCAGTTCACGTATGAAATGAAACTTGGTGTCAATGTGCTTTGTCCTCTTATGAAAAACAGAATTTTTAGACAATGCAATAGCTGAACTATTTTCACAAAAAATCACTGTCCCTTTTACCTGTTCTTGACATAAACTTCTCAACATTTTTCTCATCCAAACTGCTTGACACGCTGCTACTGTAGCTGCCACATATTCTGCTTCTGCTGTAGATAACGCTACAATGGGTTGTTTCTTAGAAGCCCATGAAATGGCTCCTGAACCCATGTGAAAAACATAACCGGAAGTGCTCTTCCGATCATCAATACTTCCAGCCCAATCACTGTCATTGTATCCAACTAAATCTGAACATTCTGAAGTAGTATAAAAAATATCAAACTGTTTTGTACCTTTAATATACCTCAAAATTCTTTTTGCTGCCTGCCAATGTGTATCCTTTGGCTTTTCCATGAATCTGGAAATCAAACTAACAACGTGCATTATGTCCGACCTAGTTGCAGTCAAATACATAAGGCTGCCAACTATGCTTTTGTACAAGCTAGGATCAAAATCCTTGCTGCTGTCCTCTCTGCTGAGTTTTAATCCCATCACTGTGGGAGTGATCGTTGCTTTGCATTCCTGCATGTTAAATCTCTCAAACACCTCATTAACATACTTTTCTTGTGAGATAAAAATCTAATTTTTATCTTGTTCTACTTCTATTCCCAAGAAGTATTTCAACAAACCCATGTCAGTCATCTCAAATTCTTCTTTCATGACTGTTTTAAAATGTTCAATAAGGCAATCATCATTACCTGTAAAAATAACATCATCAACATACAAAACTACAATCAAGATTTTACCATCTTGTTCTTTGATGTAGAGGGTGGGTTCTCCCTCACACTTTTCAAAACCATTTTCCAGTAGATAGGAATCTATCCTACTATACCACGCTCTTGGCGCTTGCTTCAGCCCATAAAGAGCTTTCTTCAACTTACACACTTTGTGCTCTTGGCCTTTCTTTTCATAGCCGAGAGGTTGTTCAATGTAAACCTCTTCCATTAACACTCCATTTAGGAATGATGACTTCACGTCCATTTGGTAAACTTTCCACTTGTTTTGTGCTGCTATGGACAACACTGCTCTCACGGTTTCCATTCTAGCAACCGGTGCGAAAGTTTCCTCATAATCTATCCCATGCTTCTGCTTATAACCTTTGACAACAAGCCTTGCCTTGTGTCTCTCTATTTTTCCTTCAGCATTACTCTTGGTCTTGTAGACCCATTTAACACCAATGACATCTTTACCTTTTGGGAGTTCAACCAAATCCCAAGTTTTGTTCCTCTCTATGGCATTTATTTCCTCATCCGTAGCTTCTATCCATTTCTCATCCTTGATAGCTTCTTCGAAATGAACAGGATCATCAACATGACAATATAAAGCAAACAAAGAATTGATACCTTCATGAGCTATATCTTGTTCATAAATATCTTTCAAACTTCTGAATTTCTTACCTCTTTCGGTAGATGTACAAATGCTTGAAGAAGCACTTGAATTTCCTTCTTGTGGTGTGCTTGGAGAAGCACTGTGATTTCTCCTCAAGGGTGTGCTTTGTTGCTCTTTTGTTGGTGTTGCTGTTTGGGGATGTATTTCAGCCAACTCATCATCATTTTCATCATGAGATAAACAATGTTTAACATTCATTGTCTTCTCTATGCTTCCATCCCAAGCTTCCTCTTCAATGAACTGAACGTCCCTGCTTACAATAAACCTCTTGCTGGATGGGTTGTATAACCTGTATGCCTTGGATTCCTCACTGTATCCAATGAAAATACATTTCTCCCCCTTGTTGTCCAACTTCCTTCTTAGCTGATCTGGAATGTGTGCATAAGCTACACATCCAAAAATCTTCATGTGTGTGACACCTTGCTTTGCACCACTCCATGCCTCTTCCGGCACTTTGTTCATAACTGCTTTTGTAGGGCATCTATTTAGAATATACGTTGCACAATGTACAGCTTCTGCCCAATAATCATTAGGCAAATGATTTGCCTTTAACATACTCCTCACCATGTCCATTATGGTTCGGTTCTTCCTTTCGGCTACTCCATTTTACTGCGGAGTATATCTAGTTGTAAACTGCTTTTGAATACCATTTTCTCTACAAAACCATAGAAAATATTTAGAGATATACTCACCTCCTCTATCAGTCCTTAAGACTTTGATATGCAGCCCACTCTGGTTCTCAACAAGTGCTTTGAAATTGCAAAATTTTTCAAACACTTCACTTTTGTTTTTCAAAAAGTAAACCCAAGTTTTTCTTGTAAAATCATCTATAAATGTTAACACATAGTGGCTGCTTGCAAGTGATGGAGTTTGCATTGGTCCACACACATCTGAGTGGACAATTTCTAAGGGTGCTTTTGCCCTTATGCTTTTCCCGGAAGGAAAACTTTCTCTGTGTTGTTTCCCTAAGATACAACCTTCACAAAGGCTGTCCGGTTTCTCTATCAATAGTAAACCACTTACCATCCCTTTTTTGTTCAACAGATTAAGACCTCCAAAGTTGAGATGTCCAAATCTCAAGTGCCATAACCAATTATCATCCTTTGGTTCGCTTTGGAAAGTCTCCTGTGCAACTGCTGCTTTCTCTTCACCATTCTTCAAGTCTGCTCTCATTCCGAGAGGGAACATCCTGTTCCTTGTCATCTTCACTTCAACAATACATAGTTTGCTGGGTGGTTTATCCATGATGGTACAAACATCATCCTCAAAAAATAAATTATACCCCTTTTGAACAAGCTGTCCATTACTTAAGAGGTTACACTTCATTCCTGGAACATAATACACATCTGTTATGGATTTCTTTGCACCTTTCCTTGTTAAAACATTTACATTTCCTTTTCCCATAACAGAAACTTTTCTATCAGTTCCTAGTGTGACTTTTGACTTCACACTCTCATCTACCATAAAAAACATTGCTAAGTTTCCTGTCATATGGTTACTGCAACCAGAGTCTAGAAACCATAAATCTTCATTATTTCTTGGAGGCCATATTACAAACTAAAACAAATTACTTTTACTGCTATTATTTTCTTTAGTGAAATTTGCACTAGTTTCACTTCTCATATCATTATGCTTCTTCTTTCTACATTCATTAGCATAACAGTACTGTTGCACACAATTGTAACATTGGACATTGGATTTGTATACCTTTGTCTTTGATCGTTACACTGTCCACTTTCTTTGGGCTACTTGTAGTGGGCTGTGACTTTGGTAATTGCACCCATGTGAATGTGAAGGGCTGTTCCTTCCACCTCTGTTTTGGCTTCTGCCTCTTCCTCTTTTGTTTCCTCTGCCTTGCCCTCTTCCTCTTCTGAAAGACATCTGGGTCTTAAAAGCATGCTCAAGAGATGAGTTTTCACTCCTACCCAATCTCTGTTCATGGGTCATCAGTGATGCATGTAGCTCATCTACTGAAAAATTTGTGAGATCTTTAGTCTCCTCTATGGTGGTGACAATCACATCAAATCTTAAGGGTAGACTCCTCAAGAGTTTTTCCACAATCCTCTTGTCTTCAAGAGTGTCTCCATGAGATCTTATTTGTGTGACCATTTCAATCACATGAGTGAAGAATGAGTCAATAGTATCTGACTCTTTCATACATAGAGTCTCAAAGTCTCTTCTCAGCAACTGAAGTTTTGCTGTCTTCACTTTCTCCATGCCTTGATAAGTTGTCTTGAGAGTTTCCCATGCTTCTTTGGATCTCTTGGTTGCTGCTATCCTCGGAAATACACTCTCATGCACTGCTTGATACAAAAAGAAAAGAGCCTTGGCGTCTTTCTTCTTATTGCTCTTCAACTGTTCTCTTCCTGCTTGAGTTAAAACATAAAACTCGGCTTCATTTGCTGGCTCTTCAAAGCCATCCTCAATAAATTCCCATAAGTATTGGGAGACAAATAATGTCCTCATAGTTATTGACCAGTAGTCATAATTTTTTCCATTAAATTGTGGGAGATGGATATTTCCCATACCCATACCAGCGCTGGCTCCAGCCATTTTGCACTCTTAAGTATGATTCAAAAACACTTATTTGTGTGTTTAAAATTAAACGGCGTGCAACGGTAACACAAAAAACTATATAGAGAAATACACATTAAATCCTTTATGGGTGAGTCTTCACACTGGCTGGAGAAGGCTATTTGCAACTAAGAACTCCTTTCCTTTAGCTTATTTGACCTTCAAATAGCCTGGACTAGCTCTGATACCATGTTGGAATGTTTCAAAATTCCAAAATAATAAAATTCCCTTCCTTAACACAGAGAAAAATTCAAAATTTCATCCACAGTGACAGAGTTTTCACATAAAAGAAAAATTCTATTCAATAAAAAAAACTGTTACAGATTCTTCCTCAAAAGAGGGATTACAATTGTGACTGCTGCTGTCACAGTGCACAAAAAAAAACTCTGTTTCACTAAAAACATATACTGCTGTATATCCTCTGTTTTCCCAAAACACTTTGCTGTGTTTTTCATATGCTGTCTCTGTCTATTACAAAGCAAACAGATCTCTGTTTTTTTAACAACAATGCTCTGCTGTAAAAAAAATCATTACAATTCTCTGTCTCTGTTTTTAAAAATACGCTGCTGTGTATATAAAAACATTACATAACTTATGACTCTGTTTCTGTATATTAACAAAAATATCTCAAAATATCTCAGCCCTGTTTAATGTCATTCATTGACACAACCACTAAATTCACCGCTTGAATAATTCTTAATGGCTTCAATAACTTCTGTCAGCACCGCTCTAAAATGCATTGATGGCAAATTTCTTGCTGGTACTGCTGTTCTTTTCTTCCCGCACCGCTGTGCAATGAAACTTTTCTACTGTCTTTTCCTTTTTTCTATGTACACTGCTGTGTAATAAAAAATTACACTTCACGGCTTTGTCTATATATATATATATATATATATGACATGTTTTAATAACACATAAAACAAAAATAAATTAAAAATACTTTTAATTTAAAACCAAATGCAATTGTGTGGATCCCAGCTGATGACGTCAGCTGTTCCGATGGGATTCAGCCATCGCCGGCTCTGCCTACCTTGACCCCCGCGGACTTGGCCTTTTCGCTGCATTTACTAAGCAGTGGAAATTATATTCCAACAAAATTCTTGTGTTGATCGCCTTGATGGCACACCTGGAATCTATGCTGCAGCTTTCCCGTTTTGGTATTGAAGTTCGCCATGCCGCCGTGGCTGGGCCTTTACACGCTGGCGCAAGTGCCGATGACAAGGCGTTGGGGATTCAAAAAACACACATCGTTAATGAGACGGTAATCAAGATTGAGGGGTTGTAGCTCCTCCATGGTCCAATCGTAGACAGATACCATGCTGCCGTGTGCCACGCAGCATCCTCTGTCCTGCGCTGCTCTGATGGCGGTGGCATCTCCGGTGGCTCTTCCATGAATGGAAGCGGAAAGCCGAATTCGGTTTCCGTCAAAGCTGCGAGCCCATGTGGCGCTATGGACTCTGTCCATGAGACCATAGTAGAGCGCCTCTTTGTAAAGAACCCTGTGGGACATGTGTGGAGGGACGTGCAGTTCCCCTGTTCGGAGCAAGTCGAGGAGAAGGGAGAAATAGGATGGATTTCTGTCAATGAAATAATCGTGGGTATTTGGTTTTTCAGGCGTCCAATCGTGGCTGATCATGGCTCCCAGCATCGATTCCCACCCTGTGTTGGCCAGAGTGCTCCGGTTCGTCACAAATAGTTTCCCCCCAATGTTCAGTTTAACTTTGTGATCATCGTCATCATTCTGCTCTCTTCTCATCGCCATCCCCACTAATCCCTATAATCAAAAAGCCCTCTGCTATGAATTAAAAAAGGCGCTGTATTAAAAAAGGCGCTCGCGACTCGGTCGACCAAGAAGTGAGAGGCAGTGGTCAACACCTAACGGGCATTCTGTAAGATGCGGTTTTTGTCGGGGGTTTGTTTGAGTGGCCACTATGTTATGATGAAATGGGTGAGAGATACCCTTTCATTGACCAGGTGTTCGTAGCAGTGGATTACACGTCATCTCCATTGGCCGCACCTTATAGATGAACCTCATTTGTTACGTATGTCATAAGTTTGTTCACACTACCGTAGCAAGATACGATCCGTGTTTTTTAGATAATGCAACATGAATGGGGGTTGTTTGAGTGTGTTGCATCTGCATGAACCTTCTTTGGTTCTGAGATGGGTAAAAAGCAAGAAAGATTATAAACTGGGCATAATACTGACACATAAAATTAAAAACTTTCTAGAAATTTCAACAACCATGAATTCCAAATTGCAGCTCTACGCATACCAACACGAGTGTGCTTCATCTTCATGAACGTTGTCCACTTTTAACACATAAAATTAAAAATTTTCCAAAAATAGCAGTACGCATACCAGAAACTCCAAATTGCAGCTCTACGCATACCAAACGACCTTTTATATGAAAACGTAAAACAAATGACAGTCAATGTGTGTCTAAAAGCTTAAGTGTCCGTCTTTCACCGCCCTGTGCATGATCGTCGGCAAAGTCCTTCGGCTGTCAATTTTCTTAATCTTCCGGTGGGGCAGACGCCGTGGATTTTGACATACGAATTCTCCTCATTTTCTCTCTGGCCGCCGGGCAGACCTCGTCAAAGTCCCGTTACGAATTTTCCACAAGAAATATTTTTAATCGTACATGATGATGTCCAAGTATTCATTTTTTTTAAACATTTGCAGTCACGCCTCTCTTGTTTTCTCCCAATTGGATAATATGGCATCTCCAATTCTAATTTTTAACTTCATTCTGAGTGGGCTCATCCTTCAGGGACCTAATCAAAGCGTATGGAGCAATGCCCACTTTGATACTTCTAGAATGACAAACCCAGGTTTGATTTTATTATGATTCCAGAGCTGTTTATGTAACAAAATATAACTAACGCTGTAGAAGATATAGCTGCCAGATGTTTTCGCATAAATTTCAAGGTACTAAGGCATAAAATTTTACATTCTTTCATGTAACGCGGGAGAAGTAAATATTTTGGTTGCTACACAGTGCGAAGTTTTTCACAATCACCCTACACTAAAATTTTATGAATAATTTTTCTAAACAGTAATAAAATACAATACCATATATAACCGTAAAGTGTAAAAAATACAATACTATATGTTTTCAGGCAACCACAACAAACATAGTACAAAGCTATACTATGCATTTAAGTCTTACCCACAGCATTGATTTACTGTTTGCCCGCACTTCGCCGTCCGCAACTTATATGGTTTACCCATAAGCCTTTTCGTTGTTAAGTTAAATCGTCGTTGATGCGATATCAGCGAGACCCACCACCAAACCTTACCACATTTGCAAATCTACCACAATCCTTTGTATTTCCGCAAAACTTTGTTTCGTGCATTTCGAACTTACCACAATTTACCGCATCAACGCCCACACTTTGTAAGATTTGAGTCTTAACCTTAAGCCCTCACCGTATGTTATGTTTCCGCCAATGCAATATCGGCGGGACCCACATATCCTTACCACATCATAGTTCCGCTTATTCCTTAGTTTTTCGCTTACTGCACTTCCCACTGTTTAAGTGCCCGCAGCCCGCACTTCGCAACATTTGGCATTTACCACTTAACACTTCACCGAATGTTAAATCTCTGCCAATTCTATATTGGCGGGACCCACAACCTCATCGCACTTCACATGATTTCCCACTTACCTTTTAAAGCCGCCCGCAGTGCGAACTTCGCAAATTTTACATTCTACCCTTCTGCCACTTCGCAAGCTATGTTATTTGCGTTTCTATGCGATAGTGTTACCGCACATTGCAATCACAACATTTTAAGTTTACCTTCCGCCACTCGCAAGATAAATTATTTGCAATGCGATGCGAAAAGCGCATTTCCCACATCACAAGGTTTTGTGTTTACCCATGTTCGCGCCAGTTAAGTGTTAAGATCACCGATCTGTGATAAGAAGCTGGATGCGACAAGGACACGAAGCTGAAATACATAAAGTTTGAAGTCCGCCCTTTTAATTTTTGAACGCGTTTTTACGTGTTTTCCTGTGTAATTTAGAATACATTCTGCATGTCAATTTAATGAAGAAATGGGTCTTTTGACGATCAAAAGATGAAAGGTTGTTAAACGTCCGTTCGACAATTGAATCACATTGAATAGATTAGGTTTTACAAGCTTCGGCCATTCTTGTATAACTAATGTTATTTCATTTTTTTTGAGTGTGATGGAATAGAAAAATGAATTTCATTCCTCTCTTGTGTATTACATTGCCTATGTGTACTGATTGTTAATTTCCACATTATTCAGAGTCTCTGTGTTGTGGGGGAAACACATCCCTCTGTGTTATTGTTTCATCAAATATTTCCAACATGGTATTAGAGTAGGTTTAGGCTCTCAGTCAAAGAAGCACGAGCTCACTTTATTTATTGAATAAGCTGTAAGATATGTTTGTAGAAGCAAATGTCTCCAGCAGTGAGAAAGCTTTTACAGTAATGAGAAGGTTTCTATTTTTATACAACCGAGAGGTTGTTTGTTTACACAGTCAAAAGTGTAGCAGCAGGCACAAGCCTGACAAATCCCCAACTACCATATTTTAATGGGAAGAGCTATGATTACTGGGCCATTACAATGAGGGCCCTGTTTTCTTCACAAGATATATGGAAACTAGTGGAACAAGGTTTCTAAGAACCAGCGAACGCAGCATTGTTGGCTACTTCGACAACAACAGAAAGAGACTTGTTGAGAGATAATAGGAAGAAGGACTCCAAAGCCCTCTTCTATCTCTATCAAGCAGTACACGAGAGTATTTTCCCAAGGATCGCAATAGCAACAAAGTCCAAGGAGGCATGGGATATTGTCAAGACAACCTATCATGGCATAGAGAAAGTGAAGACAACAAAATTACAAATGCTGAAGAGATATTTTGAAACTCTCTGTATGAAAGAGTCTGATAGAATTCTTCACACATGTGATTGGGTTGATTACCTAGATAAGGTCTCATGGAGAGACACTTGAAGAAAGAAGAATAGTGGAGAAAATCTTGAGAAGTCTACCCTCAAGATTTGATGTCATAATAGTGGCAATAGAAGAGACAAAATATCTCTCACAATTTTCAGTGGATGAGCTTTGTGCATCCATGATGTCTCATGAACATAGTCTGAATAGAACAACAAACTCCTCATTAGAGCATGCTTTCAAGACATAAATGTCTTTTGGTCGAGGAAGATCAAACTACTGAGGAAGAGGAAGAAGCCCACAGAGAGGTGGAAGAAACAGCCCTACAAGCACAAGTGGAAGGGGCAGAAACCATAATCAAAGTGAAGGCTCAAGCCAACACCAAGCATAAGGACAAAGGTATGACAAAACCCAAGTCCAATGTCACTATTGTAAAAAGTATGGGTATTATGCCAATGAATGTAGAAAGAAACAAAATGACATGAATAATAGACAAAATGTAAATTTTACAAAAGAAAATCAAAACCAAAGTAATGTTCTTTTAACATGTAATATAGCATAAGAAAAACATGAAGATGTATGGTTCTCAGACTCAGGTTGTAGCAACCACATGAATGGAAACATAGGAATGTTTTCCAATCTAGATGAAAATGTGAAGTCTGAAGTGACAACGGGGGCTGAAAGAAAAGTCTCTGTCATGGGAAAAGGAAGATTCAGTATATTGACAAGGAAGGAAGAAAATAAATTTGTGCCAAATGTATATTATGTACCTGGCCTGAAATGTAACCTTCTGAGCATTGGACAACTTTTGAACAAGGGCTACAATGTATTTTTTAAGAATAATGTGTGTACTATCATGGACATACCTCCAAGTAAAAGGGTCATTGTATAAGTGCATATGACAAAGAATAGGATGTTTCCTCTCAAGCTCAGAACAGACTTGAAGGAAGGAGGTGTGGTAGCAGCAGTCACATAAGAGGTCTTTCAAGAAGAAGTGAAAGATGAAAATAGGTAAGGGCATTTGAGATTTGGACATCTCAATTTTGGAGGTTTGAACCTCTTTCATAGAAGGGGGAGGGTAAAAGTATTACCACTCATAGAGAAACCAGAAAACCTATGTGAAGGCTACATCTTGATAAAACAACACAGAGAATCCTTTCCAACAGGAAAGCGTATAAGGGAAAAGGAACCCTTAGAGATTGTCCACTCAGATTTGTGTTGACCAATGCAAACACCATCTTTAGCTTTTAGCCATTATGTCTTGAAATTTATAGATGATTGTACAAGAAATACATGGGTTTATTTCTTGAAACATAAGAGTGAAGTGTTTGAACAGGTCTACCACTTCAAAGCTCTTGTTGAAAAGTAGAGTGGGAACTACATCAAAGTGTTAAGAACTGACAGAGTTGGAGAATATATCTCCAAATATTTCGTACGTTTCTATAGGGAAAATGGCATACACAAGCAGTTTACCACAGGATATACACCACAAAAAAATGGTGTAGCAGAAAAGAAGAACAAGACCATCATGGACATGGTCAGAAGTATGTTGAAGGCAAAAAATTTGCCAAATGAGTATTGGGTTGAAGTTGTCAATTGTGCAGCGTATATTTTGAATAGATGCCCAACCAAAGATATTATGAATAGAGTTCCGGAAGAAGCATGGAGTGGAACAAAATAGTTTGTCACTCACATGAAAGTATTTGGATGTGTGGCTTATGCACATGTCCTAGATCAACTAAGAAAGAAGTTGGAAAAAAAGGGGGAGAAGTGTATCTTTAATGGATACAGTGATGAGTCCAAGGCCTACAAACTCTATAATCCATCCACCAAGAAATTTATAATCAGTAGAGATGTGCAGTTCATTGAAGAAGAAGCTTGGGATGAAATTTTAGAGAAAAATGTAAATGTGAAGACATGCATTTCACATGAATATAGAGAGGAATTGATTGCAGAAAATAATTCCTCCACGGTGGCTCCCCCTCCACCTTCACAAGCTCAGCAGACCACACCACAGGGATCAGAAACTCCCTCGAGTTCAAGTGGTACTTCAAGAAAACCAAGATGACCAAGATTCAAAAATTTGAGTGACATTTATGAGCAAGAAGCTGATAATAATAATGGTCTGAATTCTTTATTTGCCTTGTTTTGTCATGTTGATGATCCAATTCATTTTGAAGATGTAGTAAAAGAAGAAAAATGGATTGAAGAAATGAATGAAGAGTTAAGTGCAATAGAAAAGAATGATACATGGGAGTTAGTGGACCTCTCATAAGGTAAAGAAGTTATTGGAGTGAAATGGGTCTATAAGACCAAAAGCAATGCTAAAGGCAATATAGAAAGACATAAGGCAAGACTTGTTGTGAAAGGCTACAAGAAGCAGTAAGGAAGAGATTATGAAGAAGCCTTTGCACCAGTTGCAAGGATGGAGACAGTGTGGACAATGTTGTCCATAGCAGCACAACAAAAATGGAAAGTTTATCAAATGGATGTAAAATCGGCATTTATGAATGGAGTGTTGAAAGATGAGTTATATGTTGAACAACCTCCAGGATATGAAATTGAAGGCCAAGAGCACAAAGTGTGCAAGTTGAAGAAAGCTCTTTATGGGCTGAAACAAGCACCGAGAGCATGATACAACATAATATATGCTTACTTGATGGATAATGGGTTCAAAAAATGTGATGGTGAACCCATATTCTACATTAAAGAAAATGACAGTAAGATCCTTATTGTTGTTTTATATGTAGATGATTTAATTTTTACAAGCAATGAAGTTTCTCTCATTGCTGATTTTAAAGAAATCATGAAAGTGGATTTGAAATGATTGATTTGGGTTTATTGAGATACTTATTGGGCATAGAAGTAAAGAAAAATGAAAAGGGAATTTTTATTTTCCAAGCAAAATATGTTGCAGAAGTTTTGAAGAGGTTTAACATGCAGAACTGCAAAGCAACAATAACTCAAAATGTCATGGGGTTGAAGTTAATCAAAGAATATTGTAGCAAGAATATCGATCTGACATTATACAAGAGCATAGTTTGCAGTCTAATGTATTTGACTGCAACTAGGCCTGATATTATGTATGCTGTAAGTTTAATTTCCAGATTCAGGGAGACACCAAAGGAGACACATTGGAAAGCAACCAAACGAATTCTAAGATATGTGAATGGAATAGAGTATGGTGTTTTATACTCCTCAACTGATAATTTTAAATTATTTGGTTACACTAATAGTGATTGGGATGGAAGTGTAGATGATAGAAAGATCACATCTGGGTATGTTTTTCATTTGCGATCGGGAGCCATTTCATGGGATTCCAAGAAGCAACCAATAATTTCTTTATCAACAGTAGAAGCAGAGTATGTTGTAGCAACAACAGTAGCCTGTCAAGCTATTTGGATGAGAAGGACGCTGAGAGATTTGTGTCATGAGCAAGACAAAGGAACTACAATTTATTGTGATAATAGCTTAGCAATTGCATTGTCAAATAATTATGTCTTTCATAAGAGAAAAAATCATATTGATGCAAAGTATCATTTGATAAGAGAGTTGGTTAACAATGGTGAGATTATTTTGCAGCATTGCAGGACAGAGGAACAATTTGCTGATATCCTCACAAAGCCATTGGGACAGAAAAGTTTTGTTTATCTCAGACAGTGTCTGGGAATGACTGATGGTGGCAGTTGTGATTAAGGGGAAGTGTTGGAATTTACTCCCAACCACCGCCATGAATAAGCAGTGGCGCAGCCAACAATTCCATCAATTTTGTGCAGAGAAGGACAAACAACAGATCCAAGAGACCGAGGGAATTTTCACGCAACCACAACAAACCGAGTACAAAGCCATACTCTGCATTTATGTCTTACCCACTGCATTGACGTACCATTTTCTCACACTTCGTTGCCTGCAAAGTTTATGATTTAACCATAAGCCTTTCCGTTGTTAAGTTAAATCCTCGCCAATGCGATATCAGCGAGACCCACCACCAAACCTTACCAACCCTTTGTATTTCCACAAAACCTTTGTTTCGTGCATTTCACACTTACCACAACTTACCGTGTCGTTGCTCGCACTTCGCAAGATTTAAGTCGTAACCTTAAGCCCTCACCATATGTTATGTTTCCGCCGATGCAATTTCGGTGGGACCCACATATCCTTACCGCATCGTATTTCCACTTATTCCTTTGTTTTTCGCTTACCACACTTCCCATTGTTTAAATTCCTGCAACCCACACTTCGAAACATTTAGCATTTACCACTTAATGCTTCACAGAATGTTAAATCTCCATTGATGTGTTATCGACATGACCCACAACCTCATCGCACTTCGCAAGATTTCCCACTTACCTTTTAAAGCCGCCCGCAGTGCTCACTTTGCAAGTTTTACATTTTACCCTTCCGCCACTTTGCAAGCTATTTTATTTGCGTTGCGATGCAATAGTGCTACCACACATCGCAATTGCAACATTTTAAGTTTACCTTCCTCCACCCGCAAGATAAGTTATTTGTGATGCGATGCGACAAGCACATTTTGCACATCGGAAGGTTTTGTGTTTACCTGTGTCCATGCTAGTTAAGTGTTAAGATCGCCAATCTATGATTTGCGATAAGAAGTCGGATGCGATGAGGACTCTGAGCTTAAATACATAAATTTTGAAGTCCGCCCTTTTAAGTTTTGAACGCGTTTTTACGTGTTTTCCAATGTAATTCAGAATACGGCCTCTGTGTCGATTTAGTGAAGAAATGGGTCTTTTGATGACCTAAGGATGAAATTTTGTTAAACTTCTGTTCAACAATTGAATCTCATTGAATAGATTAGGTTTTACAGGCTTCGGCCATTCTTGTATAACTAATGTAATTTCATTTGTTTTTAGAGTGATGGAATAGAAAAACAAATTTCGTTCCTCTCCTGTGTATTACGCTGCCTGTGTGTATTAACTGCTGATTTCCACATTATTTAGCGTCTCTGTGTTGTGGGGGAAACACATCCCTCTGTGTTATTGTTTCATCAAATATTTCCAACACCAAGAAACCACCAACAGTGAATTGACTATTTTCCCTCAATTTTATTGTAGTCATTAATTTGATTTTTTATCTGATTTTATTTTAATTTTTTTAATGTAATTTGACCAAGGAAAAATGTTTACATAACATAATAGGACATGAAAAAATGTCTTCCAAAATGAGATGAAGAACCTTTCCGACGCAACAAGATAGTTTCTAAGCAGCAAACCCCTTTAAAACCCCGACCAACGAGGAAAGCTCTTGATCGGTAAAATGCCATGATATGATGTTGCACTATTGTAGGTTGCATGCATTGTTGGGCCAGAATTGTGAATTACAGATAAATCACGCTTCCCTAGACAGGTGCTAGTCTATAACAACAAGTGAAATACTATACGACTATATCTCCTAACTCAGAACAGATACACAGAGAGGATTGGAGGCTTACTTGTTCAGTCGCTTCCAAATGACTCCTTCTATCACTTCCGTTGCAGCTTCAAATTCAAGCGATTTATGAGCTGAATGCTTCCTGCAAGAAAGAACACTGAAACAATAGAAGATGCAATAATATAGATATCTATTCAAGATAGTTAGCTAAATCAGTAAAGCATAAACCATATACATCAACCAAGATCTTGTAATATGGAAAATCAAAGCCAATACAGATGCATATAGGGAAAAATAAGCAGTACTCTTTATTGATGATAGAAGGAGAGGTTACAACCTAGTGACTGATTTGAAGTGACCTTCCAGCAACGTTCCCAAGCCTCATCATAGTATAAATCTCTTCAGCAGCAGCTTCACAAATCTAGCTCTCATTTGAAAATTCTCCAGCATTTCTCTACTCAAATTCTTCCTTCCCAAGCACTTAGATCTGTGCTTAATTTATAGATGAACTGTAGGTTGTTTTTCAATCAATAACTTTCCAAAAATAGGCAAGACATGTTTCCATTCATATAGATGTCAAATGGACACTTGGATCCGAAGCTTGACACATGTGAACTCTTCTAGAAGGCACTGGCCAAGTGGAGATTCCGGAACAATGAGAATTTTCCTCCCAATGTGACCAATGCACCTGTGAATGTTGGGAAGTGCTTTGCAGAGCACCCTTGCATGGGGCTACCTGCATATTCAACGCACTTAGGTCCCTTAGAGCCTGCATTGGTGAGCTCTCATATGCTATATAATAAGCTTCAAACCATGGAAACTTTTGCTTGATTTGTCTTATTTCTTGTCTTAGGGTATGTAGAAAATAAAATGATAGGAAATGATAGACCCTTAATCATTGGTCCTGGAGATGATGTCCAGTTAACTAGGTCATTGGGAATGGTGCCCAAATTGACCTATAACAATTGCCCCCTAAAGCATGATATCCAAATAATAAGAACATTTGATTGAGATGCTTTACACTACGATGAGTTTGGAAACGAAGTGGAGTGGTCACCTGAATCCATATTACAATACATTACATCATGATATATCATCTTTTGATCATAATTTCTGAGGGTAGGCATTCCCATGTTCAACACATAAACCAATCGAATAACATGTACATAATTCAAAAAGTTGTCTTCATTGGAATGTTGCCCATATGCAGACATGCCTACAGATATAGGCCCATGTTTGGATGACAATCTGTATGTAAAGTCACCGTACAGATGATGTGTACAACAATCTCGAAATTGCAACCCAAATGGATGAAACTAGATCCGAGGTCTTCTTATCTTGTTCACTCGATCATTCGGGTACAAGTCTAGCCATGCAAATATATGATTTGTAGTCGAACATGGAAAGACATCATTTGATTACCAGCCAATAATGTGAGCTATTAACAAACGCAAGAGAACCGCCATTAATGTCAATGGCCCTCAAGGTATTGCAGTACATTTCGTAAGGCGTGAATAGATGATTTGATGTCGAACGCCAAACAAAATCTTTCGGTCAAAGGTTCGGAAGTGAGGATCTTGTCGATGTTGTAACAAGCCTCATGGTACTGGAATCTGATGTTTCTATGTGAACTTCCTGGATATGGATTTTTTGTCGACAGGAATTCACCTTATTGCAAAACTGAAGTTACTGATTTTGGAGACAAGAGTATGACTTGATATAGCAATTTTCAGGGATGATGGTCATGAAAATGAAGGTTTCTGAGTATTGCAGAAGGATGAGTTTTTAATCATTGGATGACTTCTCTTGAACATATCGGCGACACTGTGATGAGTTGGCAGCATTGACCAAAAACCGAAGTGAAAGTATGATGAACCATAGGTGTGACTGAATCGTCAAGATGATTACCTAACCCAAACAGTCATGGACATGGAGTGAAAGAAGTGTCATGTTCAAGAGTGACTTGCTACCAAAAAGAAACTTTGCTTACTTTTCCCAAATTTTCCACGGTCATTTGTCGACCAGTACCTCTTTATTTTTTAACAAGCTTGAGGAGGATAACATTTGCTTGATATATAATTCAACCCTTCGGGCGAATAAAGTATCGCTATTTAATAATTTAATGATTCTAACGATGAATGAAACTTGATTCTTGCCATGATCGACAAGCCCGTCGTTATTTTATGTTTTAATGAGCTTAACAACAGTGATATCCCGGTCCTTTTTCATATTTAGAGAGTCTGAAAAAGAGGACGAAAGAGAAATCCAAAAGTAATTTTTCGTAAATTTGTCACTCAAATCTGAAAAAGTGTAAAATAATATCTGAGAGAACCTCTTTGGTCATGTTTAACCAAGGTATTCCTTTTTCGTAAATAATCTATCTCAGTCCGGAAAAAGGTTAAACTTATACTGAGCAAATATCGATTCATTTACTTTCACGAGCTCGAAAAGACAAGTGCTCGGCAATCTTTTCACATTATCGGAGTCTGAAAAGAGCTGAAAGAAGACTCCAGGGTTCCCTTTTTCATTGTTATCGAAGCTCGAAAAAGAGATAAAAGTGCACTTCAAATCCTTTTTCATTTTTAACAAAGCTCGAAAAATAAGGAGAAAAAGTATGCTCTGTGATCAAATCATTCTTTGAATAAATCTGCACGACTAATCTGTTCATCAGTTGTATTTCCTGTTCAGAACAACATCAAATGGATTAAAAATATCCGTTTCATGATTAAAAAATAATAAAAATATAGTCATAGCAATAAATTTAACTTGCAAACAATTAAATGACTATAAAAAGTAGTTTCACTATTCATTTTTACCATTCCATAGTTACCATTTGCATTTTGGAGCTCTGAACCTGATTTTGCCCCCAAACTTCAGTCGTTGATTGTGATCATTTTTGTGGATGGATTTCATCGTCGTTTGATCCATGTTAGTGCCATAAACCTCCTCTTTCCTTTAGTATTCATTTCATTTCCATTCTTTGCAAATTTTTAGGGTTTTGAGGCCCCTAGGGTAAATTCTTCCCAAAATGAGGGCAACGCACCCCTGAATGTCGAAAATTGCGTTGCATGGTAGGTACAGTAAAGGGTACCTGCATGTGCAATGAACTATCTCAGCCGAGGGAGTGTGTTGGGCGTAGTTCAAGTTTTTGGTTTTCATGCTGTGCTCAAAATTTTCCTAATTTTTTGCAATGAATGGAATCTAATGGATCTTATGGTTGTATTGCAGGTTTCCATCGGATTATAATGACAATCACATGGAGGGAAAGAGAACATGAAGAACAAGATATGATTTCCTTGAATGATTCGGGTACTGTAAGAGCCCTAAGAGATTGTGGACTACTTAAGTACTTCAAATTGTCAGGAATGAGGCAACAAATAGAACTCTTGGAGTTCTTAGTTCGAGCATGGGATCCGACGATAGAGGCATTTCACATTAAGAACAAAGTGGTTCCCATAACAGTTGAGGACATGTGTTTTCTCACAGGTTTGTCGAGGAGAGGTTTTCCCATTTCTCTCACGGGTTCTACCCAGTGGAGTCTCCAATTTGTTGGGCTAGAATTGTGAATTACGGATAAATCATGCTTCCCTAGATAGGTGCTAGTCTAGAAAAACAGGTGAAAGACTATACAACTATTTATCTTAACTCAAAACAGATACATAGAGAGGATTGGAGGCTTACTTGTTCAGTCGCTTTCAAATGGCTCCTTCTGCTGCTTCCGTTGCAGCTTCAAATTCAAGCTGTTTGTGAGCTAAATGCTTCCTGCAAGAAATAACACTGAAACAACAGAATATGCAATAATATAGATATCTATTCAAGCTAGTTAGCTAAATCAATAAAGCATAAACCATATACATCAACCAAGATCTTGCAATATGGAAAATCAAAGCCAATACAGATGCATATAGGGAAAAATAAGTAGTACTCTTTATTGATGATAGAAGGAGAGGTTCAACCTAGTGACTGATTTGAAGTGACCTTCCAGCAACGTTCCCAAGCCTCATCATAGTATAAATCTCTCCAGTAGCAGCTTCAAAAATCTAGCTCTCAATTGAAAATTCTCCAGCATTTCTCTACTCAAATTCTTCCTTCCCAAGCACTTAGATCTGTGCCCAATTTATAGATGAATTGTAGGTTGTTTTTCAATCAATAACTTTCCAAAAATAGGCAAGACATGTTTCCATTCATGTAGATGTCAAATGGACAATTGGATCCGAAGCTTGACACATGTGAACTCTTCTAGAAGGCACTGACCAAGTGGAGATTCCGGAACAATGGGAATTTTGCTCCCAATGTGACCAACGCACCTGTGAATGTCAGGAAGTGCTTTGCAGAGCAGCCTTGCATGGGGCTACCTCCATATGCAATGCACTTAAGCCCCTTAGAGCTTGCATTGGTGAGCTCTCATATGCTATATAATAAGATTCAAACCATGGAAACCTTTGCTTGATGAAAGTCTTGCTTGATTTGTCTTGTTTCTTGTCTTAGGGCATGTAGCAACTGAAATGATAGGGAATGATAGACCCTTAATCATTGGTCCTGGAGATGATGTCCAGTTAGCCAAGTCATTGGGAATGGTGCCCAAATTGACCTATAACATGCATGAGAGAACGCCCGGTTAGTACATGCAAAATAGATAAAAAGACAGTTTATTTATCATGAGTAGGAGCACTTTTGACATCCAAAGCACCAAGGGAAATCAAAAACTCACACCATGACTTAGCCCAAATAAAGAAGCTCGAGGTGGGAAGGAGATAGAGAGAAGAAGCTCTTATCTAGCATGAGAGAGATCAAAGAAAAATGATAAGATAAAATGAACAAAGAAAAAAATGTGAGACAAAGTGAAAAAAAAAATAAAGAGAAAAAGATAGAAAAAAATAAAATGCAAGTTATAAATTAAATGTGAATATTGTTTGATGTAATCTGTTAAATGGAAAAATTACATTATTCGTCACCCTAAACCACAATTCCATCTTTATTTACCATATTAATATGGTAATGAGCCTCTAAATTTAAAGGCATATGCGATGCAATGATATCACATGTAATAGATAATGAAATTCCTGTGACTACATCTACCAATTTATGTACAATAGAAAATAAGAATTTGTATGGGAACTAAATTTTGAAATTGCTTCAAACATTAAGATATCGACCGTATGCAAAAAAAAAAAAAAAAAATTATGTAATCATTTCAAATTAAATAAATCATATGTATAATTTATTGAAAACTAAATTACATTCGCAACACTTTACTCATATAGTATAATTAAAATGGATATTAATATTTTACATATTTCTGTAGTATGCCTCAGTAACATTCCCTCAAATATCCTTGTCAAAAAATCATATATGTCCTTTATAAATATATAACATTACATGTTGTGCATGTATATAACTTCATCAATAGATAATACAAGATGTAAATATTTGGATCATGTGCATACACCCCTTTGCAAAAATTGTGATTTTAGAAAAACAATTAAGAATGCTATATCCTTATTGTACTAGTCGTCATAATTTGAAGTTATTGACAAAGCTTTTTTTTGTAAGTACGGTGAAAAATTTCCATTAATAAAGAGATTTTATATTGAGATCATGTTTATAAAAAATGACTAATTTGAGAGTGAAAAACCTCTGACTAGATATCTCTAAGAAGCATAAAAGATTCCAAAAATCAAGTAAACTATCTTGACCCTCCATCATCAAATTTTTACAAAACATTACCCAGGTAGTTACAGAGATATTCCCACCCAAAAATTGATAAGATTCTGAGTACCAAAGAAAAAATAAAAAATAAATCGTATCCAGTGAGCCGACCATGATTATGTCGGGTTGATGCCATGTTATCCAACAAATTCAGCAGTGCAGTTGACATTATAGAGAAAAACCAAAACCAAACTTTGCAGCAAAGAAAATATTCGTACTCTGAGATCAACACCGAAGAAAGAGGAGCCGCTATGTCAAGTTGACACCATGTTGTCCACTGAAGCCAGTAGTGCCATCGATGATGTAGAGAGAAAAAAAAACTTTGCATCCAAGACAATACCCCTAGTTTGAAATGACCACTGGAGAAATAGGAGCTCCATTAGCTAGTGCAACAATGCTGGGAGGTGAAGTTATGTTTACCTGTTGAACATCAATAATTGCTGGAGTTTCAATGAGATTTTCAGAGCCAAAATTAGAGTCTGAAACTACATACTTTTCCACCCTTTGCATGTCTATGAATATGTCATCCTTGGAGCAATACCGAATACTCCTTAGGAGTCATTTTGTTTCCTCCCAACTTGCAAAAAATTCATAATTATCCATTTGTTTGTCTTAGAGCACCAGACGAAATAAGGTGTCCAACTGTTAATGACCTACAACCATGATCACTCATGATCATTTGTCAAACCATGATCACCAATGGTGAACTTAGTGAAGCCATGTGAAAAACCTCACAATTTTTCAAATATTATTGCATTGTGATAAACAATGTTTCCCTCTTACACCTTCACATTGTGACAAAAATATATCAATCATCATAATGTGACGAATATTGTCGCATTGTGACAAACATTGTTTCAATGTTACATTAGATATCAATTCATATCAACAAAATTTACTAATGTGACCATCTTTGGTAAACCATGGTCACCATAATTAGCCTTTAAAAGCCATGGTAAACACATGCTCAACATGGAAAACCATGGTTAATATGGTCAAACATTCTGTGAAACTTTTATGAAGGTAAATTCATTAACAATACGATGAAAAATGTAGCATCAAATTCAAACAAATGAACAAATGTCACAAATAGGCATTCTTTATTCTAGAATAGGCCTTCTATAATTTTCATTATTTAAAACATGAGAAATAAACCTTTAAAAACCATGGTCAACCCATGCTCAACATGGCCAACCATTATTAATATGGTCAAATATTATCAACCTACATCACCATGGTAAAACATTCTCCACAATATCATTGCATTATCATTATAGAAAATCATAATCTATCATATAAAATTATGGTCAAACATGGGAAAAATATTCAAACCATGTTCACCTATGGAAAACTTGGTGAAGCCATGTGACAAACCTCACAATTTGTCAAATATTGTTGCATTGTGACAAAAATTATCACACTTACACTTTCCCATCATGATAGATATATATCAAATGTTGCAATTTGAAAAACATTGTCATGTTGTGATAAACATTGTTGCAATGCTACAATAGATTTCAATTTAAATCAAAAACATTTGCTAACGTGATTGTGCAATGGTTTATAGAATTTGGGGTTTATAATATTGAGTTTGATATTCAGATTTGTAATATTATGTGTTTAATATGTAGGGATAATAATACTATGGTGTAATATATAGGGTTTATAATATATATGGTCTAAAATATTAGGGCTTATAGTATAAGGGTTTAATATTACAATTTATATTAGGATTTAACATATAAGGTTATAATATAGGCTTTAATATATAGGGTTTATAATTAGGGTGTAATATTTGTGTTTATAGGGTTTAATCTCTTATTTTAGGATGGATAAATAAGAGATACCTGAGAGATATTGCAAATAATTTAGCTTTTATTTGTTTTACTTTCTATGCATTCCTTTGAAAATATACACTTATGGATTAAAATATTTAAAGATCATGGTCATCATAGAGACTTTGATGGTTAAACGGTATTTTTCATTCAATTGAACATTAGTTATGTAATATTATAGGTTAATCCCAAGCATAAAGGTTTATTTATTATCTCTTAAGGTTAGTCTCAAGTCTTTAGGTTTCTTTATTTCATCCAATTTTCACAAGTTGACCTTGTAATACAATTAGTTGGCTCTATACTTTACTTTTCTTCCTATCAATAATCCCTTGGTTTTACTATTATTAATCCTAGGGTTTAATATTTTTTCCTTAGGTTTATTTTTTGTTTGGTTTATAACATTAATCTCTTGGGTTCCTTTTTCTTTGAGTTAATAATATTGGGGTTTTTAATATTCAATTTATTTTCCCTTGGGTTTGCAGTGTGACAATGATTATCGCAATGACACATTACATTAAGGGTTTATTTATCCATTGGGTTTTTAATATTAATCCTTTAGATTTATTAATACCTTGGGCTAATAATATTAAAAGCTCCTTGGTTTTATTGATTACTTTTATTTTTAATATTAATCCTAAGAGTTTACAATATTAATCCATTGGGTTTACTTGATTAATCCAAAGGTTTAATATTTTCCCTTGGGTTTATAATATTAATGTCATGGGTCTATTTATCATTGGGTATATAATATTAATCCCCTCGGTTTATGATATTGGAGTTTCTAATATTGGGTTTATAATATAAATAATCCTTTGAGTTTATTATTCCCAAGAGTTTATAATATTAATTATTTAGGTTTATATCCTTAATCCCTTTGCTTTATATTATTAATTCTTTAGGGTTTATTAATATTGATATCAATCCCTTGGGTTTATGATATTTATCACTTGGGTTTATAATATTAATAATCCATTGGGTTTAATAATCCCTTATGTTTATAGTATTAATCTCTTTGGTTTGTATTATTATTTTTTGTAATATTCGTAGGTCCTCTGCATTCATACATTTTCTAAAGAAGGGTACAACCATGAAAGACATTCAGTTGCCTCAACATGCCCAATGGAAAATTAGGTCTATTGGCCACCAAAACACATTATAAGCCATCCAAAATCTCAGAAATTTGATTTTGTTAAACATGGCCTTATAGGCCCGAGTGTCTAAAATATGCTTTTCATCTACATCTACATAACTAAAAAAAAAATTACTATATGACTTACAACATACAATTAACCGAAAAAACCATAAAAAAAGCTAAACACTAATCATAATCAGAGGACTCCAAATGGGTGGGATCCTTTGCATTGGAACTATGTAATTCTGACTGAGGGAGGCACGGGATGTGCTTTTCAATATGACCATGACAGATATTCGGTTGCTGAATTTGGAATTGAATCAACTGTAATTCCTTCTGAATGTCTTGAAGACCAGGGTCTAGTGTTCCAGATATAATAGACGAAGCCGGAATGGATTTAGATATAAAATTATTCATAAGCCAATAAAGATATAAATTCTTCTTGTATTAGGTGGTGCAACCACGGGTATGATCTAGATCTGGGGCGAGAAGTTGCCAATCCTCCACCCGCAGTTCAAATTCACCTCATTGGTTAAGTTTTGCTTCCTCTGACGAAATAAACTATTTCACTTGGGCTAGAGTGCTAACATTATATGTATGAAATGCTTCCTATATTACTTGTGTATTTTTCCTATGACTGCTTCTCCTTAGTGGTCAAGCTGAGGAGGACCCTCTATCACTCCAGGTGCCATTCTTCCTGCCTCTATTGTAACACCCTCCTCCCACATCTACCCAAGTAACTGACCAACCTGGGTAAAAATGCGACGAGAAGATACTAATATGATATTAAACCTCCTATATGACCTTGAGGAAGTGAAACTGATGGAAACTTGACAAAAAAACCTTACACAACATCAACAACATCCCCAGGAGGTATCCCTACCCTTCAGGCCTCTTGCCCCTAGGTTAGACTGACTTTATAACCACTTTGAGCCATAGTTAAAGGCATAACATAGAAAGGTAATGGCCAGCTATCGCCACAGAAACAAAATAGCAATCCTGTAGCCAGGGTCCCAATCGCTCAGTTTTGTGCCCACAACTCTGAGATTTGAGCCACATTTTTAGGCCCAAAGCTCGGGTCACTGCCCATAGCTTCATGAAAACTTAGGGAGTGATAAATAATATTAGAAAAATGATATGGAAGCATTCACATCAACAGGAACCCATTTGGACCCCTCCAAGCCATGACAGGAATTTTGTCAAACATGTCACAAACATTGAATCTACAAGTGTGAATAGCAAATTTAAGCATAGGGGTCTCATACTTATCTAAGAATCGCTAAGAAGCATTGCTCCCTTACATCATTAGATGAAATACAATCTATTTGACCATAGATACATTATACATTTATTTACAAGTAAAAACATAGATAGATCCATACATCATCACTTATAAAATACATGCTTATAACCAACATAATAACAACATAAATACCATGGATAAAATAGCAATAGAATCCACATAATAACCAGTGAATTTGCATACCAAATTCAAAAGGAATGAGCTATTCATTACTAAATGTAAAAACAAACTTGAGATGGGACTTCCACATTCCACCCGACCATAGATTGGCTTAGCGAAGTATCACTTTGGCCAATGACCCCTGTGCCATATTCCTAGCATGAATGTGGGATCTCACCAAACTCATCAATCACAATCAATCCAGGGCTTCTAGAGGCCAAACCACCTGAACCCTTAACTAGTGATTCAACCTCATAGTGAGACATCACAATCATCATGGATTGGTCTCTATCCAAGCTGCTCTAAGGCGCCAGAGTGTTTGTTCCAACGAAGGCTCCAGGACTCATAACTCAACCCAATTGTTTACAGGCTCCATAGTGTTTATCCAACCAAGGCTCCAGGACTAGTAACTCAACCCAACATCTATCTGTCGGGCTCCAGAGCGTTTTTCCAAACAAGGCTCTAGGAACTAATAACTCAACCTAATAGCTAATGGAATCATGAGAGCCAACCAGAAAATAATAAATGGAAATAAACACACAACACCATGGATATCCAGGAAATGGAAAGGCTAGGAAAATCCACATGCATACCCCATGCATGCCAAAATTAGTAAGTAAACCATACATGCAACTCAGAACCTGAACTCAGACCCTGCTATAGATGTTGATCTCGATCTACTCTTGTGCTTTCTTGCTCTCCCTTTTCCTTCTTGCTCCAAATATCCAAGTATGGCACACTCTCGAAGAGTGCTCCAAGGATACTCTAAGTGTACAAGAGAGAGAGAGAGAGAGAGAGAGAGAGAGAGAGAGAAATGAAATCTCAAAAATGAATTGAACAAAAAGCTTACCAACTGACCCTCAGAATCCTTTTAATGAGGCCTCTATTTTCTTCATTTTCCATTATTTTCCTTCATTTTCCTCCTCTGATGCAACTTGTAACCTTCCACCTTATTTTTCTCCTAATTTCCATTATTTTCATAAATAAATATCAATTAAGGCGTCATGTATTTCCAAAGCCTTAGCCATTGCCTTTGCCAATTTCCTTTAGCCATAATAAGTCGAATGAACACCCACTAGGATGTTTTTTCCCATAATTCATCTTCGAATGTGTGTCTCATTGACCGTGGTTATTATTTTTGCATTTATTACATTTTACAAGGAATTTTCACCAAGGTTGTTATAGAACCCTTCCCCTTGGGGGAACACCGTCCTTGGCATCATGAAAATTTTGTCAGTGAATAAACGATTGGGATGATGATTGAGATCATTTGTTGACATTCTTTTGTTCACTTAGATGGTCATTGGACCAAGCATAGGAAAAATGGATCCTTTTGCATTACATCTTGGAATTTGATTGAGTTGTCAAGCATTTTTTAGAGTTGTATCAGACTTGTAGCTGATTCACCTTGATTAGTGTGCTCTCTTCATATTGGATTTTTTTCAGCATCTAGTTTTTGTAGTTTTTCATGGAGTTCTTCATTGAGGATAAACTGAGCAGTTTCAGTATGAAGACTTGGATATGGTACCAGGTTCTTTGGACTTATGATTGAGGGGGGGAATGTTAGCCTCACTCTCACATAAAATAATCAAAAAGTCCAAAATAATTAAAATTATAAAACTTGGATTAATTCCTACTTATCTATTCTAGAACGAAATTGTTCCTCAAACTTGGGAGTTTGTTTAGGTCTAGTTAGTTAAGAGATTCTCTCCAACTATTTAGGCTCATATATTAGTGTGTGGTTGAGATATTTACTCAACCAAAGTGATTGTGTCCAAAATAGATGTACTATCTTGAGACATTCTCTTGATGTATTTATATATTGTATGATTTTCATTATTTGGGTGTGAGTGAGATACAATAAATTAAGGCTTTATGCTTTTTCCACCATGGCTCTTGTTTCTCATGATTTCAATTTATTATTAGTTTTTAATATCCTTTAATATTAAAAAATAAATAATAAATTAAAGAAATAAAACAAAATAGTAGAAAATCCATCATTTTGAAAAATATATCTTTTAATAATAAGAATTAAATATAATAGAATATATATATATATATATATATATATATATATATATATATATATATATATATTAGCAATAAGGAAAAGGAATAAAATAAATAAATTTAATATCATACAGAATAAAATAAATAATAAAATAAATAAACAAGATGGAAGAAAACTCACAATCTATGAAATAAGTGTTTAATAATTAAAAATACTCTATAAATTAAAGAGAGAATCAATTATATATATTTTATATCAATTATACTAAGTCATTTGATTAGGAAATATGAGAATGGGAAAATAATACAAAATAATCAATAAGTATGGAAAAAAATTGAAATCAAACGAAAAAAAGGACAACAAAAAGAACTAAACAAACCAAATAAATTAGAGGAGGGGTGAAACAACTAAAATAAAGACATTTAGCAAGAAAGGGTAGGGTTCCAACAACTGCTAATTTTTCATCCATCATCTCTATTCAACGTACTTAACCTTCTCTCAATTTAGATGGCCTCCCTAAAATTTTGGTGATGGAAATGATCCATCTTGGCAATGACCTGGGACTCTTCTATAAAAATGTGGTGTTTTTTCTTCTCAGCATGTTCAAATAAAGTTGAGCAGAGAGTCCCATAATGTTTGATGTTTTTTGCGTGCTCCTGAATCTTTTATTTTATGGAGCAACCAATTTCTCCAATGTAAGAGGTCTGACAAGAACATGGGACTACATAAAAACCTTTCATGTTTTTAAGGTCCACTGAGTCTTTGATAGATCTTAGGGAGCTTTAAATGGTGTTCAGGGGTATAAAGGTGGAAGGGACCTTGTGCTTCCTAAGAATCCAAGAAATCTTGTCAATGTTCCCTTGGATAAAGGGAAGTTGTACACCGGTAACCAAATCTTCGGGGTCTTTCCTTATCCTAAGACCTTTGCTCGCCTTTAATAAATCCTTGAGACTTTGATGCTTATTATGGCCATTATTTTCGAACACTTTAAAAATATGGTTTTTCTCATTATCTAGGTAACTTTCATGAAAAACCCTTAAAGCATGAGTAGCCAATGTGTTGAGAACTCTGAGCTTTTGGTTAGGATAATGATGGGAAATGACATGAATATATTGCTTTGTGTGAGTATGGTTGGCGGCAAAGGTGGTTCTATATGGAGAGTTCTTCTATCCTCTGTTTTCTGCAGGGGAAGGCAGTAGGACACAAAAAAAATCCATTGAATTACTTTATTTCTTTCTTTTAGGGTGAATCAATTGTTTTGCTGCTATCAGATAGATTCATGCCCGAGCGATAAGTGTAGATTCACTTTCCGCTTTCATTCAATTAGAAAAGCCTTCCATTGTCCCCCACTGGCTTAACTAAGCTTTACACTATGGAACCATGCTATTTTCCTAGCTAAACCGGATGCAATGACAAAGCTTACATACGTCGAGATTCACCATTTGAGGAACATATGCAACAGACAGTGGCTACTACACAAATCTTTCAACAAAAGCCTAGAAATACACCTTAGGGAGAGCAGAGGCCAGATAGAGGAGAGATTCAGAGAGGGATGGGCTAGGTTGAGCCATTCACGCTGGTCAGGTAGTGCCTTTCAGGAAGGGGAGGGGCAGAGGATAGAGCCATGCTTTCGGGATGGGCTAGAGCCGAGGAGATGGAATCATCAATCTTTTGGTAGAAATTATTCCAGAAAAGATTGATGATTCGTTGCTTAGCATCGTGCATCTTGCTACCATCATACCCAAGAGTTGGATCATCTCCATGATGTTGTATCTTGCTACCATCATATCCACTATTATCTGCTCCACTATTAGTTAAATAAACTCCACTAGTACAAGAAACTCCATTATTAGTCGAACTACTCGAATAGTTTTGATTGAAATAGGACAAGGGAAAAACATTATTGAAATAAGACAAGGGAAAAATTATAAAATAGGAGCTTGAAGCCCTCCCTAGTTGGATAACAATCTCTAGATTCCTATGTAACATAGGTTCTTTGTTCATCTTGGTTAGATCATAATTTGTTAAATGGCCATCTTCTGGCTAGTGTTAGTAGAGCGGATGAAGGCTGAGTGGGTTACTAGAACTGTAACAGAGGTACACTGCACTAATGGGGAGGTGGGCAGAGAGGCACTTACGAAAAACCTCATGAGAGAAAGAACTTTCTTCTTTCTTAGAGACAAGAACATCAAAGAAAGACAAACTACCATTGACTTTAGGCTCCATTATAAACTTAATGGAGTTTGATTATTTATTAAGATGATAAAAAAGCAATCTAACTTACAACGACAAAACACAAACTCCACATTGCTTTAATCTATTAATTAGCGATAAAAACAAGAACTATGTCATATTGCACCTATTACCATTACCATTATTTATATTTAATAATAGATTTTTTAAATTTAATACATGTAAAAATTTATTAAATATCATAATATTATATACCTTTTATAATCAAAATATATAAAAAAAATAAACTATTATTAATATAAAAAATAAAAAATATATTACAAATTTATAATTAATATATATTTAAAATTTATATAAATATAATAATTAAACAAATTCTTATTAAATTTTAAAATTGTCTAATCTATAAAGATTAAATAAAACTCCCCAATAATGTGATTGAAAATTATATTATAAGGTACTTATAATATTTTCCACCTTAGAACAAAAATCTATTCACAAATGCATCGTTAAAACATGTGTTTTAAGATTCTATGCTCTAAACTTCCAACCTTCTAAATCAAAATATGTATATAAACATATCTGGCTATTTACTATCACTTTTATTTTGACACAATTAACCGAAATATTTATTTGGCATATCCTATTTATTATTACTTATTATGCTGGCCCTAGCAAATATTACCCATTGGGTTTTAAGCTGACCATCTGTTAATTTAGTCAAAAATATTAAATAATTTTTATATTAACAAAGTAAAACTTTACAAATTGATTTTTTATTTTTAAGATTTTTTTATTAACATTTATCCCCTGGCTATGATATAAACATGTGATTGGGCCATGAAGACTTGCTTTTGATAGTGTGATATTTATGATGCAACTAATACACAATTCAATTTTTAAATGAAATTCTCATAAATACATAAAAACTCTATACGAGGGAAACTATAGGCTCTCCCGTTGCTGCCGGAGAGTAACACTTGTAAAGTGATTTGTTGCAAGTTGTCTTTTCATCCCATATCACAGCAACTCAATTATCTTTTCATACCATATTAGAACACCTCAATTATATTTGAACGGTTTGAATCTCAATCTCAAGTGTGTAAGATAGATTTTGCTTTATACCCATGAACTTGAATTATACCAATCTATGCTACAATATATAATTGTGGTTATCAATATCATCATTTCATAAGTTTTGCCATTTTGAAAATGGAGATCGTTCAAATATATTTTAACTTTGTCATTTTAAGTAGTCTTCTGAATTTTTTACAAACTTTCTCAATTTAAAATTACATATCAATACCACAAGAAGACTACATTATCAATTTCAACTAACTATGGTTTTTTAGTACGTGATGACTCGGTGGAAATTTTTTTTTTTTTTTTTTTTTTTCCGGCTCATTTCCGCTATAACGCATTTCAGAGTGAGATATATAGCGTTATATATGCGGGTCCCCACTGCATAGAGTCACGTTAATCATCAAACACTTACCGGCTTTTGCATGCACACGAACCAATCTGAATTTTTTGAGCGTTAAGGCACTAACGCGGGAGAGTGGCTTCAACAGAGCATTAGCACACTGCCGTACTGAACATTGGTCGTGTTAGTCAAGTCGTTTTAAATTTCTTAAGGGTTGAGAATTTTGAAAATTTATATGAGTGCTTTGAAGGCTTTTTTTTTTTTTTTTAGGGGATGATTGTTGATCTGCTTAAGAAGAAAGTATTTTTTTAAGCGCTGAAGAGATTTGAGATAGATCTGAGCCAATGGAAACCACTGATGAAGGAGGAAATCCAGTGAAAGGCCGCCGACGAAGGGATCCGGTGAAAATTCGCTAATGAAGGAGGATATCTGAAGCAGATCTTGTTGGGATTTCAATTAAAGAGTGCTCTTCTTTTACGTAAAGGAATTTGCTGAGCAGATTCGTTTCTCCATGAGCAAGTGCATAGATTGGAGTGGAGGTTCGTTGTTGGTCCAGTGAGCCTGATATGTGCGTGCATGGATGGCAATATTGAGCTTGCTGCGTCAAATTGCTGGAGAATCGTTGCAGGTTTGCTGCATACATTCGATGCGTCAATTTCTCTCATCAGTTGGATGATGGTCATTTGGCTGTTCTTGCAGAATTATATGCGAAGGCCCAATTCCGTAGTTCGGTTGGGTGGAAAGCATTTATTAAAAAAATAATATTAATTGATTTGCTGCGTTTTTTCAAAAATATGTGTCATATGAGAAATTGCTAATTATATGCATCAGAATTAGATATTGATAGCGTTTCGAGCTTGTTGAGAGGTCGTGTGTTGCTCGTCGCAAGAGCCAAGGGCACTGAGACCTGCGTGGCATAGAATACACAGTCTACAAGGTTCTACTGTTGAAGCGCTGCCAAAGGGAGAAGTTTCCCGCTTGCATGGTAACATGGTTGTTGGAGCTCGTTAGAGGACTGAGTGGAATCGAAATCTGTAAACAAGATAAAACGAGAAAAGTTGGACTTTAACAACATGTGTATAGTTTTAGATATTTTTTATTCTGATGATGATGATGATTTTCTCATGTGGACATTTGGGGGGATTAACATGGGTAGTATTTTTAAGTCTGAAGAAATTTCATAAAAACAATGTCGTTCCATTGATGGCCACGAGAATCAAGGGGCACAGTATGTTGTGCAATATCCTGATATTGACGAGTCACGAGTTGATCTTCAAGAAGAATGTAAAGATGAACAAATTGGTGAAGATCAATTAGATGAGCCACACGAAGCTGATTGCAAAGACGTGGTAGAAGAAAACAAAGCTAGAGACAATTTAAATTGTGATGATCTCATGAATATTTCTGTGTGTGCAGATGTTAACGACAACAAGGAAGAAACAACGAAGTTTGAAGAGGAATTAAAGTTGTGTGACACTAGAAATAGTGAGAGAAAACATTCTCCTATTAAGCCTATCATAATTTTGAGAAGGGCAAGAATAAGAGTTCAAGATTTCCATCACTAGGAAGAAATGAGGTGAAAATACATCACGACCTGACGGTGAGGAGAGTGAAGATGAAGCCTTGACTTGGAATGAACAAGTATGGAGTCACGAGCATAAAGACCAAAATTAAAACCTTTGTTACCAAGTTTTTCATGTTTTTTATTGTAAGCCTAGTTGATACTAGACCAACAGGCGTATGTTATTGTTCAGTACCCTTTCTCCATTAAGGGGGAGTGTTGGAAGTAATGGAGAAACCTAAAATTAGATTATTGTTATGATGAGGATAGGTTTGTGAATCTAATCTTAGACCTCATATCCTAATATTTAGGGAGTGGTTGAAACCATCTCGTTAGTGTGAAATTCTATATAATTGAGGCTCATTTGACTCAATAGTCAGTGCTTGTATGAGTGCGTGTACACTTTCCACGTTCTCACCTGGAAAGCCATTTAGTCAAATAGTTAATATATTTAGTTTTTAACAAAAAACCCATAGAATAACCCAGAAATTATGGTAAGATTCTGAAATTTTTTGGCAAAGTTTTATCAGAATCTTGTTTATAGTTGTTAAACTTCAGTATTTTGGGTGCCCTAAGGGTTATTGATAGTGCTGAATTCATTTCCACGATCAAAAATGCAATTCAAACACTCCAACTACCTAAATTTTTGAATTTTGTTTTACCGGATTCTAGCAAAAAATTGCCATTCGGGCTATTCTGTTGCATCGGTAGACAACTCCCTTTGACAATATATTATATATGGCTTGTAATACGACTTTGAAAAATTATTCTTGGTACTGGGCAGTAATATAGTGTATGCCGTACTCTAAAAGTTGGTCGAAAATGCAAAATTTTTGTAAATCAATGTCGACGAATACAACAAATGCCTTTGTGGATGATAGAGGGTGGAAGCTTGGACATTGAGAAAGAACACATAATTTATTTCAACACCAATTACATTGGCATGAATACGTATAGTTGACCGAAACTTTTTGGAACTGCCAACAGTTGACGATCAATCTTTCACGTGGTCGCAGGGATTAGTATTGCTGTCGAAATTATTTTACCCTGCCCCGGCAAAACCAAAGGGAGGGAATAGTTATATGTGATATAATTCTATTATTTTTCTCTTAAATAAAATACATACATATTACAAAATACAAAATACATACATGTAAAATTAAATCTTATGTTTTTTAAGTACAATTTTATTAGTAAATGCTATTGCTATATATTAATTAATATGGTTTTCATATTTTGATTAGTGTATAAAAGGTGACAAATATAATTGATATATCAACCACATTTATTAACGTGATTGTGCTTGTTGGCAACTGATGTTTGTGAGGTGGATTTGTTCCTTATGGTTGACCAAGGTTGAAGAGGGTTGATGTGTTTGATCATGGTTGATGAGGTTGACTAAGGTTGAAGAAGGTTGACCAAGGTTGATAATGGTTGAATGAGGTTGACCATGGTCAACCTTTAATGTAATAATGTATTAAAGTTACATCAGCCTAACAATGTTCATTATTGCTGACCATCATTACATTTTTAAATTAATGTTGACCATGGTTGATCACTGTCAACCATAGTTGATCATTGAGTGATGTTACATTCATATTTATTTTAATGTTACAAAAACGTTTGCATTAATGGTTGAAGTGGGTTAACGGGGTTGACCATGATTGAAGAGGGTCCACCATTATTGGTCAAGGAAAACCACAGTTGACTTTAGTTGACCATGATTGACAATGAATACCATAGTTAACCTTGGTTGACCATGGTTACATTGTTACATTAATTTTGATCATGGTTGATGTTATATTAATGTTATAAAAATGGTTACATTAATGGTTGATGTGGGTTGAGAAGGTTAACCATGGTTGAAGAGAGCCAACCATGTTAGTCGAGGTAGACCATGGATAACCTCAGTTGAACATAATTGACATTGATTACCATGGTTGACCAAGGATTAAAGAGAAGATTATGTTTGACCTTGATTTACCATGGTTAACCATGATTGATGAGGTTGACCAAGGTTGAAGAGTCTTAAATATAGATGAACATGGTTGGAGTTCGACCATGGTATACTATAAATATAAAAAAATTGTTAGGTCCCTATATTACTAGTTTAGTCCCTTATTTTTATTAGTGTAGCCCCCTTGTTGTTATTGGTGTACTCCTATAACCCCAATATTGTTATTATTGTTCCCTTACATTAATTTTTTTTTTGACAGAAACGGTTATGTTGTATTTATATTCATCTTGGCCTGAAAGCCGAAAATTTGATTACAATGAGGATGTCTAAATCCTGATGTATCTCACTGCTAAGAATGAGAATGCAGCTGAAACTTGAATACTTCTTCCTTGATAAGAAATCTATAAATTCGATTTCAGATATTTTTCCAGTCTTGAAGATACAAACAAATTTATTTAAGAGCAAGCAGTAAAACATGTCAACAATCAGCTTAAGGGATGGGATCCCAGGATTCTTCTTCGTCTTTCATCTTGACCCCGGCTAAAAGGAGGACAGCTTTGTTGGCTTCAGTGTCTGCCTCTTTGTTATGAGTTCTGAGCACATGAAAGTAGTTCAAGTTCTGAAAAGCATTTTCCAAAGCCTTAATTCTGGATATTAGCCTTGCCAGTTTGAGATCCAAGGCTTGAGAATTGGAAACCATTGCGTTTATAATAATCTGGGAATCACCTATAACGTTATCTTCACTTATACTTAAATCTTTGAGGAACTTGAGGCCTTGGTAGAGGGACAAAGCCTCAGCTTGGATGCTGGATGAAAGTCCAAGCCCCCAAGCAGAGTGAATTTTTTCCCCAGTTGGACTAACAACAACACCTCCAGCACCAGCTTTGTCCGGATTGCCCTTTGCTGCTCCATCAAAAAAGAGAGAGTGCCTTGAGTGCGAATTGAGCCATTCTTTAAAGTCAGTTTCAGGTTTCCTTATTTGCCAATCTTTAAGAGGAGGAGCGATTCTAACTGCTGGCTGAAAATGAAAGTCAAGGAATGATCCCCAAGAAATGTCCTGTTGGATGAGATTGGAATCGTCTTTTATATCTGTCAAGCACTCCTTTAAATGGAATGTAATCTTGATTTCTAAGACTTTGTGATTCTGTTTAATATTTTTGAAGATTCTTCTGTTGCGTTCTAGCCAGATCTGCCAACAAATAACCTTTAGCAGGACAGCCCATGCAATTTTGATTATCTGATTTTTGGGAGAAGGGCCAGGATATCTGTTTGCCCAATTAGAAAAAAGATCAGCAATGGAACGAGGGAGCAAAAAGTTGGAATCCAAATTGTGAATAAAGGAGCACCAGATCTGCTTAGAAAAATTACAATCGAGGATTAAGTGGACTGCTGTCTCTGCATTTTCGCTGCACAACGAGCAGATGGAGGGACTGTAAAACCCTTTTCTCTGCAGAATATCATACATTCCCTTACATTATTATTGTTAGGTCGGCTAGGATTATATTGTGTCCCCATGGACTCCTATATATGGAAGGAGGTTTTGGTCATTTGTATCATCCAATAATTGTTTTATAAGGCGTTGACCTCTCTTTTCTTCTATTTCTGGAGCTGGTTTCATAACATTTGGTATCAGAGCTTTGGATTCTAGGGTTTCGCTGCTCCAAACAGGTCATCATGAAATTTTCACTATAAATTTTTTTCTACAAAGGTTCAGAAGCTGAAATGTTTATAGAGCGAAGCCAAAATCCCAAGGAACGTCGTGGAAAAATTTTAGATCTTGGTTCGTAATATTTTGGGAGATATGATCTATGCAAAATAGGGATTTTTGCAGGCTCCTGAATTTAACCTAAATAGGTCATTGTGGCATTTTCGCTATAACGTTTTTTCTACGAGGGTTCAAAAGCTAAATTTTTTATAGAGAAAAGCCACAATCCTGAGGAACTTTGTGGAAAAATTTAATAGATTGATGCACAATATTTCGGAGATAGGGTCTGTGGAAGTTGGGGATTTTTCAGGCTCCCGAATTTTATCTCAAAGAGGTGACTGTGGGAAAATCGTCATAACTCTGTCTCTGAGCATTGGATTGGAATTATGTAATAGGTGGCCATAAGTACACAGACTGTGGTTTCTTGTGTATCAATTTCAGAGCCAAAGGAGGAAACAGTGACACGTGGCATGCTGTACAAGGTCAATCTACTGAACTAGTCCATAATTAGGTCATTGTGGGAGATTGGGCATAACTTTGTCTTGAATAATCCAAATTAGGCGAGACCTGTGGCAATTGAAAGAAGCTTCAAAGGGCTACTACAGGGCCAAATTTCAGATATTGAAGATGCGAAATAACAGAGATAATTTAGTTTCAATATCGAGCTCCTCAAAATCAATAAAAAAGTGTGTATTTTTTTCGAATTGCACAAGTCTTGTGTGAAAAAATAGTTTGAATTGATTCCAAAGGAATATTGTAGAATATATATCAGTATTTGGTTATAAAATTCCCCCTAAAAGGAATTCAACACCCAATAAGCCTTTAGAAGGCTCTACTATGGCTCAAGAAGATGAAGAATTGCAACATGAAATATCAAAATTACAAGAGCAAGTGCACCAAATTTCGCTCTCGCAAAGAGCAATAAAAAATGAAATGGAAGTTTCGAAGAAATGCATGGAAGCTAAGATGGATGGTTTGAAGAAAGGTGTGGAAGTTAAGATGGATGGCATGGAAGCTGGCATGGAAGCTAAGATGGATTACATGAAAGACAACATGAAAAACATGAAAGACAACATGGAAAACATGAAGAATGATCGAAATGCAAACATGGAAGGTTTGACAAAGTTGATAAAAGAAATGTTTCCTAATGCCGAAATGATAGTAGAGGAAACTAACGATGAGAACAAAATAAATGTTAATCGTGATTTCATAAACTCTAATGTTGGATGGAAGAACCACCATATTCCAAAGATGGATATGAGGAAGTTTGATGGCAAGAATCTCGTAACATGGATACTACAGATGGAGCAATATTTTGATCTCAATAATGTGCAAAACACACAAAAGGTATGCATTGCAACTTTAGATTTAGAAAAAAATAGAATTGTATGGTATAGATGGCTTTGCTCTCGTAAAAAAATTGTCACTTGGTCAATTTTTACGGAGGAAATGATAGCACATTATGAGGAAACAAAAAGCAACACCTTCTTTAGCAAATTAATAAATCTCAAAAAAAAGGGTTTAGTGGTGGAGCACATTGAGGACTTCCAAAAACTGAATATAAGGGTAACTGATATTCCAGAGGAACACCAGATTGATGTCTTCATAGGGACTTAAAAGGATAACATCCAACATGAAGTTCGCATTTGGGAACCTGATTCATTGGAAAAGGCATTCAGGTTGGAAAGAAAAATTGAATGTAAAATTATGGTGATAAGGAAGCCTACCACTCACATATATAAAGATGGAAGTGTTGCTACTCCTAGACTTCCACAACCTAAAAGGTTGACACCACAACAATTGGAACAAAAAATAGCAAAAGGGCTTTGCTACAGTTGTGATAGAAAATACACTAAAGGTCATAAGTGTGCTAAGAAGAAATTATTTTACATAGATTGTGAAGAGGAATAAGAAAATGAACAAGAATCTTCAGAAAAAGAGGATATACACCAGGAACCAATCCTAGAAGAGGAAGAAATGAGTCTAACCATACTGTGTAATTTATTGGCATGAATTACCACTCCTCAAACTCTCAAGATAGAAGGACATATGAAGAAGAAAAAGGTAATCGTGTTGAATGATTCGGGGACTACCCATAATTTTATTCATTGTAAGGTAGCCAAGGAATTGAATTGTTTCCTATACCTAGCACCAAAATGTCAAGTGATGGTTGCAAATAGAGGAACTATAAATTGCTCTAGAAAATGTCATAATATCAAGCTAACCATGGGGGAATATGTATTGAATATTCCAATGATTTCCATTCCAATGGGAGGTGTTGATGTTGTACTAGGAGTACAATGGTTATAATCTTTGGGGATGGTAGCTTTTAATTTTTAAGAAATTTTCTTGAAATTTTTTTTAGAAGGAAAGGAAGTCGAATTACGGGGTATCGTAGGGAAGCCGGGAAAGATAATAATCTCTAATGTCGTGAAAAATCTTATGAAGAAAGAACAACGAGGCTTAATTGCACAATTATGCTCACTAGAAGTTCCAACATCAAAATCATGTATTTCTGCAGATCTCCAAAAAGTCTTGGACAATCATTCCAAGGTGTTTGAAACTCCCAAAGGACTCCCACCTATTCATGATCATGATCATGCTATTCATTTGATTCCACGAAGTGTTCCTCCAAACATCAGGCCTTATAGATATCCTTATGTCCAAAAGAGCAAAATTGAACGTATGATTACAGAAATGTTAGAGGCTGGTATAATTCAAACTAGTCAAAGTTCTTTCTCTGCTCCAATAGTATTGTTGGACAAGAAGGATGGGTCATGGCGCATGTGTCTGGATTATAGGGAGCTCAATAAGCTCACCATTAAAGATAAATTTCTCATTCTTGTTATTGATGAATTATTGGATGAATTACATGGAGCAATTTATTTTACCAAGTTGGATCTTCGTTCAGGAGATCATCAAATTATATTGAAGATTGAAGGTATTCCGAAAACAACATTTCGAACTCATGCGGGTCATTATGAATTTTTGGTCATACCTTTTGGCCTTACCAATGCACCTTCTACATTGCAAGGGTTGATGAATTCCATTTTCAAACCATTCCTTAGAAAATTTGTGCTAGTATTTTTTGATGATATACTAATCTACAACAAGTCTTGGAAGGACCATGTTCAACATGTTGATAGGGTGCTCAAACTATTGCAGGAGAAACAATTATATGCAAAAGCATCCAAATGTTTCTTTGGAGTACAAGAGGTGGAATATCCGGGTCATATTGTATCTCACGAGGGTGTTAAGGTAGACCCTAACAAAATTAAAGCCATTAAGGAATGGAAAGTCCCCACAACCATAAATCAGTTGCGAGGATTTTTCAAGTTAACAGGGTATTATCGCAAGTTTGTGAAGAATTATGGGATAATAGCATCACCTCTAACAACATTATTGAAGAAAGATGCATTTTCATGGACTCCTGAAGAAACTAAGGCCTTTGAACATCTTAAAGAGGAAATGTGCGTAGCACCGGTCTTAGCTATGCCACACTTCACAAAAACCTTTATTGTGGAATGTGATGCCTTAGGAAATGGAATTGGTGTTGTTTTAATGCAAGAAGGAAGATCCATTTCTTTTGAAAGTTGTCCAATCAAAGGAAAGTATTTACAAAAAGATATTTATGAGAAGGAAATGTTAGTAATACTACATGCACTAAAGAAATGGTGACCTTACCTAATGGGAAGACACTTCAAGGTAAAAACTGATCATGATAGTCTTAAACACTTTTTGGAACAAAGACTATCTTCAGAAGAGAAGCAAAAATCAGTCACAAAGATGTTGGGTTATGACTTTGAAATAATCTACAAAAAAGGGAAGCCAAATGTTTTTTCAGATGCACTCTCAAGAAAGAATGAAGAGGTGGAAGCATTGCTTTGTGCCATTTCTATTATCAAACCGGATTGGATAATCGAAGCAAGGGATGAATGGAAGAAGGACGAAGAAGTGTGGACACTCATTCAAAAGTTGCAGCAAGACCCTAGTACATCTGATACATTTAGTTGGAAAAATGATTCCTTATGGTACAAATATCGCTTATATCTTTGTAAGCATTCCCAACTAAAACAAAAGATTCTTTTGGAATTGCACACTTCTCCTTTAGGAGGACACTCTAGATTTTTAAAAACTTACCACAGGATGAAGAAATAAGTTTTTGGGGATGGCCTTAAATCTGATATTCAAAAGTTTGTGGCAGAATGTTTGGTTTTCTAGAAAAATAAAGTTGAGACAATTAAGACCCCGGGTCTTCTACAACCTTTATTCATTCCAAGTCAACGTTGGGAGGATATTTCAATGGATTTTATCACAGGTTTACCTAAGTACGAAGGAAAGAGTGTCATCATGATGGTAGTTAATAGACTTACCAAGTATGCACACTTTTGTGCATTATCTCATCCATTTAAAGAAATTATAGTTGCTACTACATTTATGGACACAATTCAAAAGCTACATGGAAACCCAAATATTATTATGAGCGACAGAGATCCCATTTTTACTGGAAATTTTTGGACGGAGTTATTTTCTTGTTTGGGTACTTCCTTCCATACTGCAAAAAAAATGACCCCATTTATGGCACTTTATGGATATCATCCACGTCCATCACATCATCGTTAAGAGAAAATTCTAAGGTTCAAGCAGTGGAAGATCACATCGAGAATCAACAAGAAGTTCTCCAACTCTTAAAGGATAACCTAAATTTGGCACAAAATCAAATGAAACAACAGGCAGATCAACATTGCAACGAGAGAAGTTTTGATGTAGGAGACTGGGTATTTTTACAGCTATAACCATACAAACAATTGTCCCTCAAGCAAGCTAAGAAGGATGATAAATTATCGCCAAAGTACTATGGTCCTTACAATGTGTTGCAAAATATTGGTACTATGGCATACAAATTGGATCTTCCTACTTCTTCGTGAGTGCATCTGGTTTTTCGTGTTTCATGCTTAAAGAAGGTTATAGGTGAAAATCTTCCAGTTCAAACAATATTTCCAGAACTTGACGAGGAAGGAAAAATCATATTGGAACCTGAAGTGGTCACGAAAACAAGAACTCGGCAACTACGAAAATGATCAATTTCAGAGTATCTCATCAAGTGGAAGAAATTTCCCACTGAAGATTATACATGGGAGGATGAGGATTTCAAAGCACCCAAAGCTACTCAAGCATTGAGGAAAATACTTTTTTGAAGGACAGGGACATGTTAGGTCCCTATATTACTAGTTTAGTCCCTTATTGTTATTAGTGTAGCCCCCTTATTGTTATTGTTGTACCCCCGTAACCCCAATATTGTTATTATTGTGCCCTTACATTATTATTGTTAGGCCAGCTAGGATTATATAGTGGCCCCATGGACTCCTATATATAGAAGGAGGTTTTGGTCATTTGTATCATCCAAGAATTGTTCATTTATCTAATGTATTGGGCTTTTCCCCCTCGAAGTGGTTGATTTCTAAGCCGTTGATCTCTCTTTTCTTCTAAGCTGGTTTCATAACATGAACATGGTTAACCATGATTGATGAGGTTGAACAAGGTTGAAGAGTGTTAAATATAGATGAAAATGGTTGGTGTTTGGCCATGGTCTACTATAAATATAAAAAAAATACTTATGTTACACTAATCTAACAATATAACATTTATGTTGATAATTATTACATCATTACATTAATGTTGACCATGATTAACCACTATTAAACCATGGCTAATGTTACATTAATGTTACAAAAATTGTTTCATTAATTATTGAGGGGGGTTGACAAGGTTTACCATGGTTGAGGGTTGACAAGGTTGATCATAGTTCGTTATGGTTGGTCGATTATGGTTGGCTATGGGTTAACAAGGTTGACCAAGCATAAACAAGAAATTTTATGGTTGACCGTGGTTGACCTTAGCTAAGAATTATAACCGTATTTTATCATGATTACCATTGTTGACTAGAGATGAAGAGGATAAGCATAGAGTGGGCTAATTTTCCATACTTTTTCCAATTTTTTTTTTTGTCAATTTCCATTATTTCTAAAAATAATTTGCCCAAATTTTGTAGTATAAAAGTATTTTACCTTAAAAATCGCCAAAATTTTATATAGACTAATATAAAGTAATTATAAATCTAAATATTAAATTTTCTAAACAAATATTAAAGTACAATTTCCATATTATGGACTAGTATTATTTGCCAAAGTTTCTAAACTTTAAAATAAACTTCCATCATTCAAATTTTACTAGAGGACAAGTAATGGCGAAGTAAGCATGACCATGTAAAACATTGTTGGGCATGGTTTCCATGGTTGAATATGGTTAGGTATGGATGACCATGAGCCATACGTACTCATAATATATCCATGGTAATACATTCTTTACTTTAAATAGATCTAAATCACCATGGCTGACCATTGTTTACCTGGTTTGACAATGAATGAACGTGGTAGCTAGAGCTTGATGACCATGTTTGAATAAGGCTGAGATTGTTTAACCATGGTTTAAATTATTAGACCAAGGAAGACTATGGTCAACTATGGGTCATTGTGGGGAACATGTTTGACTGTAGCTGTCGATGTTTGACTATAAATGACTATGGTTTCAAACCATGTGGGCTATGGTTGGGCATGGTTGACCATGGTTGATTATGGTGGAAATGTTAACCATGGCCAAGCATGAGTTAAAAAAATTCATTGTGGTTGACCATGTTATCTAGAGGTATTTATGGTAGATATAGATGAAAATGTTAACCTCTTAAATCATGTCAAACTTGGCTGGCCATGTGACCATGGCTAACTATAGTTGAGATGGTTTAACCATGGTTGAACTTCTTTTCCATGTTTTACCATGGTGAGAATGTTGTCCCATCACTAAGCTTATTTGACCATGATTAACTATGGTCACAGATTATTTACCATGAGTGAACATGGTTGTCAACTTATAGCTATAGATGACTATGGTTAATCAATTTTTTACCATGGTTGACCATGTTCACCCATAAATATAATAATGTATTTATGTGACATTAATTTAATAATGTAACATTAATGTTGAAAATTATAACATTGTTACTGTTGTAGCCTATTTTTTCCAGCTGGAAAGTTTCAAAAGAAGATGTTAAGTCTTTACATTTCCTATTGCTCATAAGAAAATACAAGATTCTCGTTAGGACTTGTGATATTAGATGGCATAGAACATTGAGCCTTTTGCCAATATATTTACCAAACCAGTGTTATTTCATTGAATTATTGAACTGAAGGATGAGATTTTGGTTAGCATATTATGTTCTCACATAATGGAGGTGGCATATTTCACTTGAAAATAGAATATACAAGCAAGGCACAAAGTCCGCTAGCTACATAGCTCAAATAATTGCAACAGGGGTTAATTTTCGATTTCAAAATATTAGAAATGTGTTCTACAAGGAATTTTTGGAAGCAAATATAAAATTAAAATCTTTGAATATTAGCATATCGCGCTTCCAAATTTGATTATGCCTCATGCAAAGGTTTAAAATAAATGTGTATGTTCAATTGCGTCTCACCATAATTGACCGTATTTGGTGTGAGGAAAAGTGTACATTCATGTGTTGGATTTCTATGCATTGTGTGAGACACACCTTTCACGACACTGAGTTTATTTATAGCACCTGATAGCGATGATATATGAATTGTTTTATATTCGATTTCAAAGTTACAACCATGGTCTACTAATTCGATGGGTGTTGGTTGAAGATAGGGAGCAAAGATCACATATAAAAAAAAACACAGACATCTCCAGGGCATGAATTTTGGCCTCACGTTTTGCACAATTTGTGTTGAATTCAAAAAATCCAAGATCTAGGTTTTTGGAAGAATACCACCAGTTGACTCCAAAGCAAGTATTTTCCAAGAATTTTCCAAGAATTTTTTAGGAATATACCCACCCTAGATGTCCTACCGACTCTAGGGCTTCCCTCATCAGAAATAGTTATGACTACTGCCAAACTGCTTTTTTCATGCTCCGACCTTGGGCCACTGAACTCCCATCATTAGTGTTCAACTAGTTCTCTTCGTCATGCCTATGTTAAACATATCATATCAGAGACCCTGGTCCCTTGCATCAGTAGCTCTCTCGTTCAATTGAGGCTTCCTTTTTGTTGACTTCAACAACCATTCTAAAAAAAGGAAGCAGTACCTTGGATGGCTCCTCATCTCAATAGGGGCATCCTCGAATGGCACTGTGCAAATCACCATTTCCCATAGATGTCATCGATCCTCCTGACATTTGAATACAACACAAGCTTTCATGTCAAGATGGTATCGTACTTCACAACCATTGCACTTTTCCTGAATTCGTTGAAAACCCATGCCATTATAAGCATATCTCTCAACAGTGCTTACACAAGAAGGTCCTAGTCATACACCCATGGATAAAATGAAAATTTATATGCCATACCAAGATTATGCATGTGGGCACTACATTAAACTTATTGTCAAAGAAAAATGCCCCTGAGAGTGTCAGCAATTGTTTTCATCAACCAAATCAGCAAATCACTACCATATGAGTGACACAGACAAAACCTTTATTTGTCAGATAAGATTATTAACTAGCCAAAGCATCGCAAGCATGGGACATGTCCGTCTCATAGAAACATTGTATTTATTTTATCATACTATCTCTTGCAGGTTTTCGACAGAACATGGTCCCTCTTTTACTTACAGTAAGGGGTCTCCAACCTTGGGCTGCATGCAGGTCTCTCTCTCTCTCTCTCTCTCTCTCTCTCGACACGGGTTATAAAAAACATAAACTATAATGTATTTCGTCTATACAATTCTTCCTAGTCCTCACACATTAGGGGGAAACTGTTATCACTAGAAAATCAGACAAGTAAAGGACATCATGAAATGTCAAGTAGAAGGATTTACAGGGCTGAGAAACTTTAGAGAATTTGGAAAATTTAAAAATATCTAAGCTTAAGAGGAAAAATTATCAAATTGCGCACAAAAGACACAGGAAAAGTGCACTCTGCCCGTATTTTTTTTCGATAGTCACGTTGGTCTTTGCGGTTTTCCCTCAATAAGTTGTACGGTCCTGAGTATGGCAGAAGGTCACCATCTGAGACCACTTGGCACATTTCAGGAAGAAGATTCTCCACTTGAGGTTGCCCAAGGACAATCGCCTAAAGCCACCTTGAGACCTCAAGTGACCACAAAATGGAATCAACCACCACTCTTGAGTCACTATCCACAGTTGTACCAAGAGAGGGAAGAGGATTTGAATTTTGCCTATAAAATGCCACCATGAGAAAAAAAAAATGAGAGCACATTGTTATGTTAGCCAAATTTCCCATGAGAAAATCGGTAGTGTGTTGTCCCAACAACAATAGAGTAAAGGGATTCAATTGTTGGCCAGTCAACATCTCAATCCCAAAGGAGAAGTTCACCAGGTGTCCAGAATCCAATCACTCATTCGAGGAGAAGAGAGAGGCCTACAAACTAGCTCAAGGGGAAAGCCCTCCTTGCTTTGGGTATTAGAGCTCCATAGCTCTAAGGACTCAATGTCGGTGTGTAACGTTCTACCGCTTCTTTACTACGAGCAGCTAATAAGAGGGGATTAGTTCTCCATTCGGATTATTAGCTCGTTTGACTCAATTGAGCTTGTGTTTATGTGTTATTGTTGTTTTGTTTCCTCTTCTTGTTTGTAGCATGATATGTTCCATAAACTAGTTTTTCTACATGTTAGTATGTTTCCACTAACCGTCTAACAACTCTTTTTTTCCTTATGACCATTGCTTGTAGGTTAGCAATCACTCCTATCAAGCACTGGTGTTTTAGTACACTCGTGCATTAAGCACACCAACACAACCGTCATCAAACTTTTTTCTTGTGAAAATATTTGGCTATATGACCCGATTTACCACAGTAAAAGCATTTAGCCACTGAATCATTTCTATTGAAAGACATACTTGGGATGGAGGTGGCTTTCTCTGTGGGATTCCTCCACTTTTGTGTGCTGAATTTGTCTTTCCTTTGAAGGGCTTCCTCTTTGCCACCAGATAAAGGTCTGAACTCTGAGGCTTAAGAGTCAATCACCTTTCCTCCTCCTACATAAGAATATAGGTCAACTCTTCAAACTTGGGGGCCTTCTCCCTCGCGTTCAACCTTGTGATGAACATCGGATAATCGTCACTCGTGCCATTCATGGTGATTATGACGAGGTTAGTGTATGATATTGTTTCGCCTATGTCGCCCAACTTATTCTTGAGCTCTTTGATACTAGAAATCAACGCTGCTACAGATTCGTTCTCATCCATCTTAATGGATAGAATATTTCTTTTCAGAAACAACAATTTGTTTATGTTCTTGATCTCATAGAGATCCTTCAGCATCATCCAGATGTCTATTGCAGATTTGCATTCTCAAATATGGCGAATAATGCAAACTTTCATAGACAGTTTGAGTAGAAATTTCACCTTATTCTCTCTCTTCTCCTAGTCCTGGATCATCTCTATTGTTCCTCGTGTAGCATTAGTTGGCTTCACCTCATCGCCGTTCACAATAGTCCATGTGTTGTGCCCCTCGAGCATGGTTTGGAGCTTGAATTTCGAATTTGAATAATTGGCATCAAGTTTGTTTCTTTCATTTAGATAAGCTTCTACCATGTGTGTATTCATCTTTGAAAGAAAAAAAAATACTTCAACCTCCAGCAACTTAAAAATATGAATCAACCCCAGATCCTCAAAATCACCATAAGGACAAAAAAACTGTCCCGAAATGCAGAGAGCTCTTTAAAAAAAAAAAAAACCTCCCTTTTGCTTCCTTCAAAAAAACACAACACTTCCTGATTCAGAAAAAAACAGACCTCTTGAGCAATATCGTCGTAGAAATTCGACCTCCGCAGATCTCAATTCTCTATCGATGTTACTGCTGCAATGCTGATCACTAAATCTCGAGCGAGCAGCCACTTCTTCACTGTTGTACCACACCTCCTTTGGGTACTCAACTTCATGCGGGTTATCAAACAAACTTCCATGATGAGTCTCAAAAATACAGGTGTCCAGATTTCAAAGGACACGACTTGAAAATCTGGGCCTCCAAGGAAGCGACAGATCTCAACCTCCAGCGGGTGGATCTCAACTTCCAGGGGATGGATCTTGGCCTCCACAGAGCCAGCATGTACTTTCGTTGACGCAGCCAATTTTGCTACAATCGTACAGCCAAACACAACAATAGGCAATCTCACACAGTCACGATCGCTGATCATCAGGTGATCTCTCTCATCGCTTCGGGCATTTTTCTCCTACGCCACAACAATTGAGTTGATCTCACACCAGATCCATGACGGGCGTGCCACCGGCTTCATGACGGAACTCTCAATTGACCTCTCTGTCTTGAGCTTTACATATTTCTGTAGTATACCTCAGTCACATTCTTTCGAATATCCAAGTCACACAAGCATACATGTTCTTCATAAATATATAACATTACATGTGTATGTATATAATTTCATTAATGGATAATCCAAGATGTAAATATTTGGATCATGCATATACCCCTTTTGGAAATATTGTAATTTTGGAAAAATAATTAAGAATGCTATATCTTTATTGTATTAGTCTTCATAAGTTGAAGTTATTGATAAAGCTTTTTCTTGTAAGTACGGTGCAAAGTTTCCATTAATAAAAGAGATTTTATATTGAGACCATGTTTATAAAAAATGATTAATTTGGCAGTGCAAAACCTTCGACTAGATATCTCTAAGAAGCATCAAAGATTCCATAAATCAAGTAAACTATATTAGAGTACCAAAGTAGAAAGACAAAACAACTTGTATCCAGTGAGCCAACCATAAGTATGTTGGGTTGACGCCATGTTATCCACTAAATCCAGCAGTGAAGTTCACACTATAGAGCAAAACCAAAACCAAACTTTGCAACAAAGAAAAATCCCTACTCTGAGATGATTGCTGAAGAAATAGGAGCTAGTATGTCAGGTTGATGCCATGTTATCCACTGAAGCCAGCAGTGACATCGACGTGGTAGAGAGAAAATAAAATAAAATATTCATCCAAGACAACACCCCTAGTCTGAGATGACCACCAAAGAAAGAGGAGCTCCATTAGCTGGTGGAGCACGGTTGGGAGGTGAAGCTATGTTGACCGGTTGAACATCAATAATTGCTGGAGTGTCAATGAGATTTTCAGAGTCAAAATCAAAGTCTAAAACTACATACTTTTCCACCCTTTGTAGGTGTATACATATGTCATCCTTGGAACAATACCAAATACTCCTTAGGAGGCATTTTGTGTCCTCTTGACCTGCAAAAAATTTAATTATCCACTTGTTTGTCTTAGAGCACGAAACGAAATAAGGTGTCCAACTGTTAATGACCTGCAATCGTGATCACCCATGATCATTTTTCAAACCATGATCACCCATGGTGAACTTAGTGAATCCATGTGAAAAACCTCACAATTTGTCAAATATTATTGCTGTGATAAACAATGTTTCCCTCTTACACTGTCATATTGTGACAAAAATATATCAATCATCACAATGTGCTGAATTTTATTGCATTGTGACAAACATTGTTGCAATGTTACATTAAATTTCAACTCATATCAACAAAATTTACTAATGTGATAATCTTTGGTAAACCATGGTCACCATAATTAGCCTTTAAAAGCCATGGTAAACACATGCTCAACATGGAAAACCATGGTTAATATGGTCAAACGTTTTATGAAACTTTTACGAAGGTAAATTCATTAACACTACGATGAAAAATGTAGCATCACATTGAAACAAATGAACTAATGTGACAAATAGGCATGCTTTATTCTAGAATAAGCCTTCAATAATTTTCATTATTTAAAACATGAGAACTCAACCTTTAAAAACCATGGTCAAACCGTTCTCAACATGGCCAACCATTGTTAATATGCTCAAATATTATCAACCTACATCACCATGGTAAAACATTTTCCACAATAGCCTTCCATTATCAATATAGACAATCATAATCTATCATAGAAAACTATGGTCAACAATGGGAAAAATATTGAAACCATGTTCACCTATGGAGAACTTGGTGAATCCATATGACAAACCGCACAATTTGTGAAATATTGTCGCATTCTGACAAACATTGTCACACTTTTACACTTTCCCATCATGATAGAAATATATCAAATGTTGCAATTTGGCTAACATTGTCATGTTGTGATAAACATTGTTGCAATGTTACAATAGATTTCAATTTATATCAACAACATTTACTAACTTGATTGTGTGATGGTTTATAGCATTTGGGGATAATAATATTGGGTTTAATATTCAAATTTATAATATTAGGTGTTTAATATATAGGGATAATAATATTATTGTGTAATATATAGGGTTTATAATATATATGGTCTAAAATATTAGGGCTTATAATATAAGGGTTTAATATTACAATTTATATTAGGCTTTAATATATAGGGTTATAATATAGGTTGTAATACATAGGGTTTATAATTAGGGTGTAATATTTGTGTTTATAGGGTTTAATCTCTTATTTTAGGATGGATAAATAAGAGATACCTGAGAGAGACTGCAAATAATTTAGCTTTTGTTTGTTTTACTTTCTATGCATTCCTTGGAAAATATACACTTATGGATTAAAATATTTAAATATCATGGTCATCGCAGAGACTTTGATGGTTAAACGGTATTTTTCATTCAATTGAACATTAGTTATGTAATCTTATAGGTTAATCTCAAGCATCAAGGTTAATTATTATCTCCTAAGTTTAGTCTCAAGTCTTAAGGTTTCTTTATCTCATCCAATTTTCACAAGTCAGCCTTGTAATATAATTAGTTGGTTCTATACTTTAATTTTCTTCCTATCAATAATTCCTTGGGTTTACTATTATTAATCCTAGGGATTAATATTTTTTTCATTAGGTTTATTTATTTTTGGTTTATAACATTAATCTCTTGAGTTTCTTTTTCTTTGCATTTATAATATTGGGGTTTTTAATATTCAGTTTATTTTCCCTTGGGTTTGCAATCTCACAATGATTATCACAATGATACATTACATTAAGGGTTTATTTATCCATTGGGTTTTTAATATTGATCCTTTAGATTTATTAATACCTTGGGTTAATAATAATAAGAGTTCCTTGGGTTTATTGATTACTTTTATTTTAAATATTAATCCTAAGAGTTTACAATATTAATCCCTTGGGTTTATTTGATTAATCCTAAGGTTTAATATTTTTCCCTTAGGTTTATTTTCCCTTGGGTTTATAATATTAATGTCAAGGGTCTATTTATCATTGGGTTTATGATATTAATCCACTTGGTTTATAATATTGGCATTTATAATAATGGTTTTATAATATAAATAATCCTTTGGGGTTATTATTCCCAAGGGTTCATAATATTAATTACTTAGGTTTATATCATTAATCCCTTTGGTTTATATTATTAATTCCTTAGAGTTTATTAATATTGATATCAATCCCTTTGGTTTATGATATTTATCACTTTGGTTTATAATATTAATAATTTATTGGGTTTAATAATCCCTTGTGTTTATAGTATTAATCTCTTTGGTTTGTGTTATTTTTTTTGTAAGCTTCGTAGGTCCTCTGCATTCATTCATTTTCGAAAGAATGGTACAACCATGAAAGAAATTCATTGGCCTCAAACTGCCTAGTGGGAAATTAGGTCTGTTGGTCACTGAAACATATTATAAGCCATCCAAAGTCTTAGAACTTTGATTCTGTTAAACATGGCCTTATAGGCCTAAATGTCTAAAAACTGGTTTTCATCTACATCTACATAACTACAACAATTTTTACTATCTAACATATACAACATACAATTAATCAGAAAAACAATAAAAAAAACTAAACATTAATCATAACCAAAGGACTCCACAAGAGCGAGGTCCTTTGCACTAGAACTAGGTAATTATTATTGAGGGAGGAATGGGATGTGCTTTTCAATACGACCAAGGCATATATTATGTCGCTGGATTTGGAATTGAATCAACTACAATTCCTTCTGAATGTCTTGAAGACCCAGGTCCAATTTTCCAGAATTAATCGACGAAGCCATAATGACTTTAGCCATAAGATTCTTCATAAGCCAATAAAGATATACAATTTGCTTGTATTGGGTGGTGCAACCATGGGTATGATCTGGATCTGGGGCAAGAAGTCGCCAATCCTCCACCTACAATTCAACTTCAGCTCGATGGTTAAGCTTTGCTTCCTATGACGAAATCAATTGTTTTACTTGGGTTGAAGTGCCGACATTATATGTATGAATTTATTCCTGGATTTCCTATGCATTTTTCCTATGACCACCTTTCCTTCGTGGTCAAGCTGAGGAGGACCCTTTGTCACTCCGGGTGTCATTCTGTTTGCCTTGACTGTAACACCCTCCTCCCACATCTATCTAAGTAATCAAACAACTGGGGTAAACATGCGACGAGAGGCTACTAATACGATATTAAACCTCCTAGATGACCTTGAGTAAGTGGAACTGATGGAAACCTGACAAACAAACCTTACATGTCATCAACAACATCACCAAGAGGTATCCCAACCCTTCAGGCCTCTTACCCTTGGGTTAGACTGACTTTATAACCACTTTGAGCCATAGTCGTAGGCACAACACAACAAGGTAACGACCAGGAGGCTATAACTAGAGGAACAACATAGAAATATTGTAGCCAAGGCCCCAATTGCTTAGTTTTGTGCCTACAACTCCGGGATTTGAGCCACCTTTTTAGGCCCAGAGCCCGGGTCAGTGACCCAGAACTTCATGAAAACTTAGGAAATGATAAATAACATTGGAAAAATTATACAGAATAAATCACATCAATAAGAACCCATCTAGACCCTTCCTAGCCATGACAGGCATTTTGTCAAACATGTCACAAACATTGAATCTACAGGTGTATATAACATATTTAAGCATAGGGGTCTCATAATTATCTGAGAATCGCTAAGAAGCATTTCTCCCTTACATAATTAGATGCATTACAATCTATTTGACCATAGATACATTGTGCATTTATTTATAATTAAAAACATGGATAAAGACATACATCGTCATTGATCAAATACTGCTTATAACCAGCATAATAACAACAGAAATACCATGAATACAATAGCAATAGAATCCACATATTAACCAGCGCATTTGCATACCTTATTCCAAAGGAATGAGCTATTCATTACTGAATATAAAAACAACCCAGAGATGGGACTTCCATGTTCCACCCGACCATAGATTGGCTTAGCCAAGTCTCTCTTCGGGCAATCACCCCTGTGCCATATTACTAGCATGAATGTGGGATCTCACCAAACACATAAATCACAATCAATCTAGGGCTTCTAGAGGCCAAACCACCTCAAACCTCAACCAATGATTCCACCTCAAATTTGAACACCACAATCATCACGGATTGGTCTCTATCCAAGCTTCTCTAGGTATCAGAGTGTTTTTTCCAACCAAGGCTCCTGGACTAGTAACTCAACCCTAGTTTTTTTCGGGCTCCATAGTGTTTGTCAAACCAAGGCTCTAGGACTAGTAATTCAACCCATATAGGGATCTAGAGTGTTTTTCCAACCAAGGCTCAAGGACTAGTAACTCAACCCAACATCTATTTGTCGAGCTCCAGAGCATTTGTCTAACCAAGGCTCCAAGAACTGATACCCAACAACTAAAGGAATCATGAGAAAAAACCAAAAAAAAAAATGGAAATAAACTTACAACACCATGGCTATCCAGGAAATGGAAAGCCTAGGAAAATCCATATGGATACACCGTGCATGACAAAACTAGTAAGGAAACTATACATGCAACTCAACACCTACACTTGGAACCTGCTATAGATGTTGATCCTGATGTAATCTTGTGCTTTCTTTCTCTCCCTTTGACTTATTTCTCCAAATATCAAAGTATGCCACACTCTTGAAGAGTGCTCCAAGAATACTCTAAGTGTCCAACAGTATGAGAGAAAGAGAGAGATGAGAGCTCCAAAACTAAACTGAACAAAAAAATTACCAACTGTTCCTCAGAAGCCTTTTTATTAATGAGGCCTCTATTTTCTTCATTTTCCATTATTTTCTTTCTTTTTCCTCTTCTGATGCAACCTGTGACCTTTCACCTTATTTTTCTCTTAATTTCCATTATTTTCATAAATAAATGTCAATTAATGCCTCATGTCTTTCCAAAGCCTTAGCCATTTCCTTTTCCAATTTCCTTTAGCCATAATAAGCCGAATGAACACCCACTAGGATGTTTTTTCCCACCATTCAGCTTGGAATGCATGTCCCATTGACCGTGGTTATTATTTTTTCCTTTATTAAATTTTACATGGAATTTTCACCTGGGTTGTTACAGAACCTCCCCCCTTATGGGAACACTGTCCTCGGTGTTCAACCAACAAAACCACTAAAAAAATAAAAAAAATAAAAACATACTGCCTATAGGGCTTTATAACACATCTCATTGGAGTATTTACAATGACCATCTTCTAAAACATGAAAATCATACCATTTACTGGAGCTTTATAACACAAATCATTAAAGAATTTAAAATAACAACCACATATAATTAAGCACATTTTCTTCAACCAACAAATAACCATATTGTCTGTGGATCTTCATAAACCATCTCAGTATAGTATTTACAATAATATACACATATACACATTTTCTGAACCATCAAATAAAAGGATACGATGTTTGTATCAGCAACATGGGAATCTAGAGGCTCACACCTCCACCCTCAAGGTAATACCAAGATTCACTTCCCTTCGAGGAAGTCTATAATCCCCTGTCAAAGTCAAAGTTGCATCGAATTGTTATGCAGGCAATCCATTCTTTGGAAGGAAGAAATCGCTCCTTTGGAAGGAAGCAATCCCTCTAGCCTAATGAGTGGGTCTAGTAACAACTGTGACAAGGATAAAAGTTTTACTATTTTAACATTAAAAGTAATTTGAGAGAGGGATATGACCTACCTCACTCCTTATGCAGTCGTTTCCTCGATAGTGATGTCGATCCTTTCGCTTCTAGGCTCGTTCCTTACTATGCCTTCTACATCTGAATACTTGTAAAGAAGATCACACAACAAAAGAAGAAAGATACATAGTATATATATTTCAAATAAAACTACATGACAAATCAAGGAGTATCATGCTAAACCAATTAACATTAACAGATCGATGGGAAACAAAGAATACTTTTTATTATCAAATGAACAAAGGGAAGCTCACAACCAGTGCCTTGATGTTGAAGGCCTCCTTTGGAGTGGTAATCCAAGTTGAAGCCATGCTCTTCAATCTCTTCTCCTTATTCGTCAATTCAACAACATGTAGGCGCACTCAGGTAGAAGTAAGGAAACCAGCAATGACCAACCAAGACTTACTAGCATGGAACTCTCTTATAGTAGAGCTAAGGAGGTTAAGGATCCACTAATGAGAAGGAAAGGCCTTATCTCAAAGGGGAAAATATTTGGAGATAAGATCAAGGCTCAAAAATGGGAGTATTAAACCATATCTTCAACCAACAAGTATTAGAACTTCGTTCTTGAGAATTTTAGAGGCTGAAGCTTCTGCTCCATTTTTGGAGAACCTGCCTGAAGAGGACCATCGTGAATTTATTGATGAATAACCACGCTGGAAGAGATGTTCAAAAGATAGGGACAGGGTGAAAAGCACGAGCTTATTAAAGGAAGGACCACGTTGGGATTGTAAAATAAGTTTTTTTACAAAACTTTCATAAAATCTCCTGGGCATTTCTCTTTTAGGTCTTCAGGGATATCTTAAGCATGTTGTCCAGGATGAACAAGTTTATACAGATTTTGTCGCTTTGTGAAATTTATGACATAAGCGACAAAAAATACAACTTTTGGGATAAGAGCTGAGGAATGTGACAAAATATTGTGTAACAGATTCCAACTAAAGCATGAAAGAAAAACAAAAAGTGATGGTTGAATCACTTTATCAGCCATGGCAAGGACTTTGGAAAACCATCATCAGGAGATCTATCAATCAAACACTATACAATATATGACATATTTGATATAAAAATTCCTAATAAAATATCTCTGAATATGAATCAAACAACACATGAACCCATGGTATGGGCACAACCATCCATGTTAAAGAGATCATGGAAATGGATCCACGATATGGTCATAACCATTGATATAGAAAGGATCATGTGTACAATCATGAATAGTCAATAACTCCATGCAACCTAGATAATCATAGATGTGATCCAGGGTCTTCGTTTCTATCTCTATCTACCCATTGTATGAATATAACCATGTGAATAGATGGGTTGATGTCGAACATGTTAGAAACCACCTGATTATTGGCTGATGAGGTAAAATGTTAACGGGCACGAGAGAAACCATCAATAGTGACAATGGCCCTCAAGGTACGACATCAAAATATACAAGTGTGAATGAATGAGTTGAAGTCAAACACTTGCAAAATCATCCAATCTAAGGCCAATTATGTGAAAATGTCATCAAAATTGAAGAACTTGCCATTGTGGCATGCAAGCTCCAAGGTACTGAAAATGAGTTTCTAAATCATCTTCCTGTATAATGAGCTGAGGTCGAAAGGAAGTGATTCATCGAAGGAAGGCCATAATGATTCCCACATCATCGACACAAGACATATAATTTCTCAAGATGATAGGAGTGATTCAGGATTGTTGTAGAGAGGGTCAAATAAGTAGAGGATGTTTGAATTTTACACATATGACTTCTCTTTAACATATCGATGACACGATTCTGGAATTTGGAAGCATTTGACTCAAAATAGGATCAAAGGTCATCGTGAAAACATATGATGATCAAATAAGAGGGAAATGGATTTCCAAAATCCAGGAAGGCAAGTGACGAATGAAGGATATCCCCAAAATGACATGAAATGCAGATGAGTGTCATGTTCAAGAGCGACATGCTGCCTTTGGTACAAAATACAAAACATGCTTCACTTCCATTCCCCCCCACTAATTTCTCATGAGTATCTCTTTATTTTTTATAGAAATATTGAAGAGGATATCGTATGATTAGCGTATAAGTTCACCCTTCAGATGAATTCATCCTAGTAAGTTTAACGAGCCCTAGGAAGGAGTAGCTCGGTCTCGTCACGATGACAAGTCCTTCGTCGATTAAGTTTTATGAGTCCGAAGCAGGGGTAACTTGGTATCATTTTCATAGTTATGGAGTTTGAAAACGAGACAGAAAATAAAACTCAAAAAATGTCCCTTTTCGTAAATATTCTCTCAAATTCAAAAAGGTAGAAAACAATATCCAGATAACCTCTTGATCATGATTGAATAAGGTATTCCTTTTTCGTAAGTAGTCATCCTCAACCTGAAAATGGGTAAACGTATACCGAGACGACATTAATTCATTTAATCTAACAAGCTTAAAGGGACAAGTGCTTGACAATCTTTTCACATTCCGAGAGTCGGAAAATATCTTAAAGCTGATTCCATGGGGGTTTATTTTTTCGTTTATTTTCACGAGTTCAAAAAATTGATAAAAGTAACTCATCATTCACCATCGATCAAATTTAACTCATAATAACCCGCTTCTTCACATGCAAAAAAATTTCACATTAATCGAAAAAATATAAATATAGGAAAAAGTACTCAAAATGATTAAAAGCCATATTTTAATCAAAATATGGGTAAAATTTATTTTAATAACCAAAAGTTAAAAAAAAAAAAATCACTTTTACCATTTGAACTTTTACCAGAGCACTTTTATCTCCATTTTTATTCAAATTTTAGGCATCTCGTTCAACTGATCCAGGACACCGTTTGCAGTTCCATTTGTTGCAGGTAACATTCCTCACCTTTTCCTACATTTCTATTTCATTTTTGAGCATTTTGATTCATTTTTTTCCTGGTTAGGGAGCCCTTGAAAAATTAGGGCCTTTTGGTGACTAGCACGAGTTTCACCCATTGAGTCCACGTTGCTCGCCTTAGTTCCTAAAATACCAGTGAGTTTCCAGCATGTGAAAATTGGCACATAGTTGCGCTGGTGCCAAGAACAAATTTAATTTTTGAAATGCTCAATTTTGAACTAGTGAATTGCCAATTTTTCTCCATGGAAGATATTTAATGCTTATGAATTGATTTTTTGCAGGAAAATTATGGAAATTGAGTGGAAAGAAAGGGGTCATGATGCCAAAGACCGAGAAGAAGCACAATATCCAAATTGCATAAGGGTACTCTGCAACTGCATATTGCTCAAATTATTTTGGACAATTGGGATGAGGTCCCAAGTGGACTTATTGCAGTATTTGGTGAGATGGTGGGATGTAGACCACAAAGTTTTAGTCATTGGTGATCAGGACTTAGCTATCGATATTTCCGATATCTATTTCATCATTGGTTTATCCCAGAGGGGACTGTCGATCTAGCTGGCAGGGTCTAGACCAAGTGGCGAGAGTACAAATATGCTCATTTCTTGATGCAGGAGCATTTAGCTCAATAATTTAATTTTAATTTAATAGATAAGGAGGGTCTTTTATTTCTATGAAATTGGAATGGTTTGAGTGATTTTAATAGGATTAATTAAATATTGAGAGGACTTTTGTAAATATTCTCAAAAGAGAATATGCGAGATTTGAGAATTAATTGTATTTTCTAAATTAGAATTAGTTTCATGAATCTGGGGATTTATGAGATTCCTTAGGGATTAAGTAGATATTTTAGGATTAAAGAGGATTCTTACGAATTTTTTGAGGAAATAGAGAATATGGAACCAGAATTGGTTTCAGAAACATTTGTATAAATTATAAGCCTTAAAGGCATAGAAGGAGAATAGAGAGAAATTTAGGATTTAGATAGATAGGAGTTGTGTTTGTAAGCCTACATGAAATTTAGAGAAAAGGCCACTGATACAGAAGATCAGGCTAGAGGAAGAATTCCTATGTAAATATTGGATTTAATACAAAAAACTCAATTTCCGAGTTTGTGTTTTGAGTGTATATTGTGCTCAAGTGAAATTGTCAGGAACAAGGGAAATTCTGTCATTTTATATTCAATCTACATTTTTAAGAGATTGTGTGGTTTGAGCGTGAATATTCATTTATTGAATTCTATGTGGTTGAGTATGTTGAGTAATTAGCAGTGATCACATAATGGATCAATGCCATTAAACAAATAACTTGGCCTTCTAAATTGAGGTCCAAACCCAATTGGATGCATTTTCTATGGGTTGACACTATATAAAGCATTGCAAAGAAGATCTTATACATTCGATTGTGTAATAAATAGTGAAGTATTTGATGAAGAACACTAAGGTCCAAAGCTTGATGAGTTTAAGGTATCAATGTTTTATGGATAACCATTTGGGGCTTTGCTGCAATTGCAAACGATGGAGATAGAACTGTTGCCAAGTGACATATGAGACAGTAATGAACATTAATTCTGAGATTATTTACTGAGAAAGGAGGTTGAATTCAATCAAATTCAGTTGTAGATTTTTTATGCGAAAGAACCAATGGAATGGAATCCATTCTCTACAAATATCAATGATCTAAGCCTGTGTAAGGAATCATGGATAGAAGATAGAAAACATGAATCGAAGTGGCGCAGAGGAAGGAAAACTGTTTTATAAAACAACAAATGGTTTTTGCATGGGTGCAACCTGGTAAGTGGTAATTTCCTGTGTGAACGCGATAGTGGTTGTGGGCTGACACATGGTGCCTTAATACCACCCATTTCATGTAAAATAAAATCATTAAAGATCGGGCTTATTTGGATGCGAAATCCATTGGATTATGCATGATTAGATTGAAGTGTTGTGACTGTCGTTGGATGAAGGAAAAATTCAGTTAGAGTGCGATGAGGCATCAACCATCAGATTTGATGAATGGTGGATAAGTGAGTTGAAAATATGTGGGGCCGGATATAATATTATGTCGGAATTTGATATTATAACCAAGGTAATAAATTTATTTAAGTGGAGATTATATAATATGATTGACGGAATAAGTGGATTGGTAAAGCGTTGGGCCCGAACATTTATGTATGTTGATACCTTTGATAAATTTTATCAAAGTCGAAAGTATAAAAATGCATTTCCATATGGTAGTTGTTTTATTATGATTTATTGAATAATTGATATGAACAATCAAAGAGCTTCCACATGTGAGATTATCACTACTTTGGGTTTATATGCATGTGGTTATGCATAAATAAAATTTTGATGCAGATTGTGGGGTTTATGCAGGTATGGCTGCATCATTTCCAGACATTGCAGTGGTGGGTATATAAGACAAAGAGTGGAAATATTGACATCAAAATTGTCAATGAACCAACTCTTCAGGTATTCCTTTACACCATTGCTCGGGTAGCAAGGGTACAGGCCCTTCATGATACAAGCAAGTCTTAATTTCAGTATGTTGTGGACTGCATGAGTCCAACACTTTTAAACTAGTGCAAGGGATTTTTGGTCAACTTGAAGGATCAACTCACCAAATGCAAAATAGTGAAGTTGAAGGAGTTCGAATACATATCGATCTTGGTGACTCTCTTCCTAGAGAGGGTGCCATTGTTTTGATGTTAGAGGATAGAGGTGGGACCTCCTGCACCGAGGGACCCACGACTTCAAAGATGGAGTGAGTTGATGCCTCGCCATGGTGGTGGGAAACATGTCATTCCTTCCTGCATTGTTTGGATGGATATGTCAGCAACTCATTATTATTGATGATTGGTCATATGTAGGGAAGATTCCAGGGGAGACCCAAATATTCCTCTTTGACCGGGAGGACATTGGGATGACCTCGGTAAGAATTTGATTTGTTAAGTTTTCAATATTTGATTTTTTTTATGTGTTCCAAGAATCTAACTTAGGCTTATTAATTGCAAATGTTGGAGCGGTGACACCTTGAGGGTTCTCTCAAGTATTGCGGCAGGTGGTACGATAAGTCAAGGCAGTTTTTTATGATGAGGGTGCTAACCCTATAGTCGAGGTGGAGTATAACCTCACATATTACAACCAACATCATGCTAGGGGATAGATATGCCTCATTTATTCCTTTTGACTACACTTTTGTAGGCTTGAGAAGCCATGTGTCTCGGAACACAAATTTTTGATATTTTGATGTAGCACACTTTTTACAGACTTTATATATATATATATATATATATATATATATATATATATATATATATATATATATATATATATATATATATATATACACACATATTCCTGCTGCTATCTAATGTTCATTATCATGATGATGTTTTTGTTTTTACATTTGATGAAAATGTCTATCTAACACATAATTAGATAATTTAGCGGTTAATGTATTTGGATGTCTCAGAATATGTTGATAAGTAATGTAATCAAAATTTTGTTCCAATAACTGAACAGGTAGATAAATGCGTAATATGTGAGGGTTTCTGACTGAATAATTATCATTCAACTATATCAAAATGAGTTGTGAATCAATTTTAACAATCAAATCCCTAATACGAAGAGTAAAAACTTTTGATAATAGTTCGATAAATGCATTATATTCAAGAATGTTGTTAGTATTTTGACCCAAGCGCATGCCTTATAAATTCACTAACTTAGCATTAGGAGTAAAAAGTTCCCATGCTGTGGAAGATAAGTTCCATGTACTTCGACAAGTGCCATCAACAAAAACAACATAATGGTTTGACGACATCTACAAACCAAGTGGAACACAGGGTTGTTGAGTAGCCAAATCCCCACTGTGGACAGAGGCTATCCATCTAGCCCTAGGGTGGGTCTAGTAACAGGGGAACATGTTGGACTTTTGGGGTCCTAGCTTATAAATGAAAAAAAATTTGGGATAGATAACCTACCTTGGTCCAACGCTCTTGTCGTGGCTTGCAGCAACGATCCTCTGATCTTTGTCTTCACATGTCGTGATCCTTCAGTGATAATGTTTGTGTACCTACACAAAGATCAAGTGAACGATGAAAACATACAAAAACATACTATCATTTACAACTATTCGGTTGGTCAAGGAGAATCAAACATTTTGCATATGATCAAACACAAAATTGGAACCAAAAACCAGTCATGTATTAATGATAGAGAAAATAAGCTTACAACCTTAATTCCTTGACATTGCAGCCTCCTTCAATGGGTTCAATCGGGCATGTCTCCAACATTCATTCGGGATCGGAATCAATGAGCTAATGGACTTAAACTCTCTCTCAACAACGGATTCCTCTTTGCCTTATTCTACACACCAACTATAGGAATGATTGTTCAGCTACCTGAAACAATGTGAGAAGGAAGTATTTATAGGAGAGGAGGGATTGGTTTGGGATCCCTCATAAGGTGGAAGAGAGGTCTTATCCCTTTGGGGAGTTGCACAATTGTAGGAAACAATAAGCCAAGGGGAGGAATTCAACGTTATTCCATTGAAAAAACCATATGACTCCTCTCACGAAGTTTTTAGGCATGGAAAATTTGTTTCTATTTAAAAAAATTTCCAAAAATAGCTTGACACAGGTGCCCCACTGAGACATAGCACTAATGGGCGCGGGGCCCAGTGTTAATTTCTCCATGGGCGCAAGGCCATAACTACCTACCAGTGCCGACCCAAAATCACATGTTTTTGAGAGTCTGCTTGAGGAATGATCAACAAAGGAAATGTTATTGACGTGCCAAGGGATGAAATGACACTTATAACAAGGTATGAAAATACACAGAAGCCACTAAAATGGTCCTCCAATGTTAGGGATGGGGATTGTAGGGACGATGACAAAATACTGTGTAACAGATGCCCCCTAAATCATGAGGCCGGAGAGAGAGGGAGGGGTTAAATGCTTTATGAGAACATGCCCAAACAAAAATGCCACCATCGGAAGACCTGCAAGAACAAGTACAACTAATATCTCTGATACATGAATATGTGGTATGGGCGTAGCCATCCATAATAGAGTACATATAATAATAAGACCCGAGGTATGGACACGGCCATCCAGTAAGAAGGATCATCAAATAGACTTAGGTATGGTCACATCCATCCAATCAGAAGAGTCATGCATATAGTCATGATAAATCAAATTGTTTCGCAACCCCTATTTCATCAGACAAAACCAAGGGTCTTGCGCTCCATATCGACCCGAACAAGTACAAATTCAAGCATGCATATTAGTGAGATGAAGTCGAACATGTAAGAAATTCAGCTGATTACCAACCAATGATGAAAGTTGTTAATAGGCGTGCGAGAAACCACCAATAATTACAATGGCTCTCAAGGTACACCTAGTACAATACACATAATGTGAACAGTGAGCTAGAGTCAAACACCCGTGAAATCACTCAATCGAAGGCCAATGATGAGGACATGTCGTCGAATGTGAAGAAATTTCCATTGAGGCATTCAAGCTCCAGGGTACTGGAAGGGAGTCTCTAGATCAACTTCCTAAATAATGAGCTGAAGTCGATAAGAAGTGACTGGTCGAAGGAGGGCCATAATTTTTCCCACATCATCGACATGAGACAGAGGAACAAGATGATAGTGAATCAGGACTAAACATAGGATCAGAGGTTGAAAACTGCAAAAGGAAAATTCTCTTGAACATATTGGTGACACGACTCCAGAATTTGGCAGTATTTCACATCAAGGGATTTGAGGTCATGATGACGTGGCAAAGATTAGATGAGAGGCCAAAATATATAACCCAAACCCATGGATGAAAAATGACGAATGGGATGTCCCCAACCCGACACGAATTGTAGACAAGTGTCATGTTCAAGAGCGACATACTGCCGACACGACTGAGAACTGATTCCATTTCCCCCCACCATTTTTGGCGATTACCCCAATTATTTTTGGAAAAAATATTGAAGGGGATAGCATATGCTTGTCATATAAGTTTTTCCTTCAGAAAAATCCATCCTAGTACATTTTACGAGCCCTAGTGTAATATCCCAAAATGGAATAATGCATTGATATACAAACACAATATTTGATACACAGAAAATGTACATAAATATTATGATCAACATAGATATAGATAGAATAGGTGAGCCATTTTATTCATTGGAGATGTATTACAGTTACAACAGTGTACAAAATAAGGTACTCTAGCCAAAGAAGTGGCCTAACATGACCCTGAAAACATGCTACAACAAGCACTGTGTAACTGGTGAGCTACAGGAAGAAATATTGCGTTGTCATTTTTGTTGATGATGTAAATATAGCTATTGAAAATGGAAATGCAGATCTATGGAACCGAGGAGCTTTGATGATGCCAAGACTCAAGATCTGGGTGCTATGATGGCAACCCAAGATAACCTAGAAAGGAAATTCCAGATTTATGAGATTGGAAATTTACCCTCTTGGGGTTTGATCCTTGATCTGCTAGGTTATGTAGATCTGAATCTAGATCTGATCCAAATATGGATGCAATATGTTATACAACCAGATCTAAGCTTGAAGGGTTGATCCCTTGTTCGGATCTCCAACATAGAAGCGTGAGATCTTGTCTCTTCTTCCTCCTCCTCAAAATGCAGCAACTGAATATGCAGTTGTTGAAGAAACTGCGATGTACAAGAGGGAGAGAATCAATTCTTGATGAAATGTGCTGCAATAAGTTCTAGGATTATGGAAACAGTTATGGAAAGGTGAGGGGGTGATCCCTCACATGAATCCTAGCTGAAATGATAGAAACTTCCTTCCTCCTCTGGATCTACAATGATGGACTGCGCAATCCTTGATGGGAATGTTGCTGATAGGAGGTCAATAAATCTTGGCCTGATGCTAGATCTGAAATGAGGCTTTGGGAATTCTGATATTGAAGTCCAAGGTGATAGGAATAATCCTTCACCCTTTCTCTAGTTGAAATATCGAAGACAACCTTCTCCTCCCAAACTAATCTTCAGAAATTGCGTAATTCCTGAAGGTATGTGTTCTACAAAGAGTGGAAATAGTGTGGCACCCATGCTTGATGATGAATGGTAGCTTAGAATAACCTTCCCAGAGTAGTCACACAAGTCCCCCATGGGTAAGGTTGGGATTCCCGCTCGGGAACACCCTGTGATAAACAACATAAGAGTGCATGGAATGTCAAAAGACAACTCCAGATCTCAACAGATCATTAAATAATAAACTAAATCCTCCTCTAATGTTTCCTTCATCTTCATTATATAGTTTTTGAACCTTCGCATTCCTTGGCCCACCTCATAACTACATTGTACATGTGGACATAGGTCTCCACGTTGACTGCGTTGTCTCTCCATGATCTCCATCATGTGTGAATTAATGCACCACTTCCTCCATCATCTCATCATTAATGCTCTATGATGTTACATTTGATTCCTTCCATGATCTTAGTTGAGAGCTTCAACCTCCATGATCTATCTCATTAATGAGACATGATCTCCACTCCTTTCACATTAAGTAGTTGCTCCACTACTCCATTATGAAGATATAGATCTGAAATATCCACATACACACATCAAAATTGGATTTTATTTATCTATGGGGTTTGTGGGTCCCTCCACCCTCTTATTTACTTAATTAATTTGAAAATTAAGAACTCTAATATTCCAATTATCTTGTGGAAAATTGGAAATATTACAGTCCTCCTCGGAAAAATGTTGCTTGTCCTCAAGCAACTGCAAAAGTGGATGCTACAACAAAAATCCTCCCCCCAAATGGCATCCTCATGTGGAAGGCCTCCCCATCTATCACAATGTGTCATGCATGTCCAACTCCAAAGTTGCCTCTCTAGAATGTCTAGAATGGCCTCCAACTGAAAATTTAGATATCCATCCTCATCAAGGAATCTCCAAGTGGTAACCATATGATGAAAAAATATATCCTCTACACATGAGATACATAAAATGAAGTGGTTCATTCACAAATTGGAAAGTCTCGACTCATGAACTATCTATCCAACCCATGATACATAGAGTAGATTGCATCTATCAATGCTCACATCATTAGCCCTGTTGGCCATGTAGGAATCAAACATTACATCAAGATAGTGAAAAAAAAAGAAGTAGAGACATATGGGAAAATATGAACAATGTCAAACCATATTCTCCTAATAACAACCAATGCAGCAAAGCCTTCTGCTGCCATGCTAGATCATCATGAAAACAAACAAGAGAGCCATACTCTCTCAAAAGAAGCCACTGCAACAATGCCTCTTGCTGCCATACCAAATCATCATTGTACCAAATGTAGTGGCCATATTCCCTCAAGAGAAGCCACCTTAATAAGTCATATTTCTTCCCCATCACACCATAATTATACCAAGTACAATGACCATAATCCCCCAACGGAAGCCAATACTATAAGGCCTCCTGTTGCCATCCTCCATCAATGTCATGCAATGTATGGGAAGAATTGAGTCCATACTCTCCCAATAGTAACCATAGCAATAAGGATTCTTGTTGCCTCCTTACATCATCATGATGCAAGTCATGGAGCAACAATATAGTAAGGGACATGTGAAATTTCCCAACAACATAAGACAAAAAAGCTCCCTTATGCCACATCATGTGAGAGTTATACCTTCTCCCAAACCCAAGTACATATATGAACATGAGATACATCCCAAATAGAAATACATGTAAAGACAAAAGACATATCTCAAACAAGGGTAAATACAAGGACATAAGACATATCATGTGATGTCCAAACTCTCTCATCAATAACCAAAGTAACCATGCCTTTTTCTTCTACATTCTTCCAGTGATGTGCAAGGCATGAATCATAAAAATATGACCCATTGGGTGGTAACCACACTCACCCAAGAGAAACCAGCGCAACCATGCTTCTTGTTGCCATATATCATAGATCTGAAAGTGGTTTGGCAACCCCTTGCTCTATATCATCAACCATTTATCCCAATGTGGATGATGGATCTCATTCTGCAAAAACTTTGTATCCTCCCATTGTAGGACACCAACCTCCTCAAGCTGTTGAAGAAATTTTCACTCCATGATATGTTGACGTGCACCTCCATTGATGTCTTTCCACGAGATCTTATTCTCATCAATGGCCCTCCAAAACCAATAAGGTTCTCGATCTGCTGCAGGTAGAAGTTTCTCATTGAGTTGTGAGATGATCATTGAGAAAGAGTCATCGTGAAAGGGGAAAATATTGCCCATCTCAAGATGTCTACCATCTATCATCTTCTTCTCCATTACTTCATGAATGAAGCTGCCATTTGATTTCTCCCATAAGGAATGGGTCCTCTTCTTCTCATTGCTGCTCATGGACAACACTGTAGATCTGCAAGGTGATACATGTGCTATCTCAAAGGAATGCACAATGCTGAACTCCTAGCTAACCATTCTACATAGGATCATACTCATCCCATTTTATGAAGCTCCACATTTCAACTCAAAGGGTTGAATGTAGTTCATCAATGACAAACTAGGATGGTTCTTTCTTCCTTCCTTGATTAGATCAAGGGTCCTCTACACAGTGATATGATGCTGCTCCAAATCAACAGGTTGTTCTAACCCTTGGTCATGAAATAGCCCTGATGGCATTTCCCCATAAGTTTCAATAAGATGTACTAAAACAATATGGGATGAAAGTGGTTGCATACCTTGGATCAACTGATGTGTGGGAAACTCTTGCAAGACCACAAGAGTTCCTCCAACCAAAACAACAGTCCCTCCAATCGCTGATAAGAGTGATGGCTGCACTTCTACAATTGTACCAGTGCTGATATCTGTCTCCTCCTCATCATGCATCTCATCAATCATGCATGGGAATACAAAATTCAAGAACTCAAGACCATCTTGCAAAGATGCAAGTGATCCTCCTCTTGATGTAAGCACCTCTGCAGCTGATGGTGGTAGAGGCTCCTCCTCCTGAGTGATAACGAGGACATATTCTTTTAGATCTTCATGTACTATCTCCTTGATGATGGGAGATTTCACTATGTGAGATGTCTCTAGTTTCTTCCTACCATAGCTCTTCTTCAGTCTTTCAATCAAATATGCATAAGCAGACACCTTCATGTTTGACAAATGACTGAGCCACCAATATCTTTCTTCACCTTATAGGTGCAGTGCTACAAACTTCATAACCTCTCTTTCTGATAGAGGATATTTCAGAAAGAAGATAGCCAATTCTTACCTCCAAGCCCTCAATGTGCTTTTGGAAGATCCATCAAATGTAGGAAAGAAGAATCTATGCCTCTTTCTTATATTTCTGCTTCTAGATCTCCTCTCTTCCTTGAGTTGCAGAAACTGTTGGAGAGAGAGATTCTCCTTCAATGCTCTTGGCTGTGACTTATACCCAGACAGATATTTACTTAGGGTATCATTCCCCAAGCCTTCATCATATTCAGACCAGTCCTCTTTCTCATCAAAGAAAGTGGATCTAGTGGAATAATGTGAAGTTCTTTGCTTCTCCGGTCTTCTTTGCTGCTGATAAGAAGTACTGGGACCTTCATTCTGAAGCCTTCTTGAGGTTCCCCTTTGAATTTCTCTTCTTGTTTCATTGATCTCTTTGCAGAGATCCTTCATATCTCTAAAGAAACATGAGGAAAAACTTAATCCCTCCATTATAGTAGATTTTTACTATCTGCTTTTCTTATGTTGTCAATAATGTCCACAAGCTAAGCCAAAGATCATGCTCTGATACCACTATAATATCCCAAAATGGAATAACGCATTGATACAAAAACACAATATTTGACACATAAAATTCACATAAATATTATGATCAACACAGATATAAACATAATAGGTGAGCCATTTTATTCATTGGATATGGATTAAAGTTACAATAGTGTACAAAATAAGTTACTCTAGCCAAAGAAGTGGCCTAGAATGACCCTGCAAACATGCTACAACAAGCACTACGTAACTGGTGAGCTACAGGAAAAAATAATGCATTGTCCCTTTTGCTGATGATGTACATATAGCTGCTGAAAAGGGAAATGCAGATCTATGGAGATCAAGAGCTCTAATGATGCCAAGATTCAAGATCTGGGCTTTATGATGGCAACCCAAGATGACCCAGAAAGGAAATTCCAGATCTATGAGATTGGAAATTTACCCTCTTGGGGTTTGATCCCTGGTCTGTTGGGTTATGCAGATCTGAAGCAAGATCTGATCCAAATATGGATACAATATGTTATAAAACCAGATCTAATCTTGAAGGGCTGATCCCTTCTTCAGATCTCCAAGCTAGAAGCTTGAGATCTTGTCTCTTCTTCCTCCTCCTGAAAATGTAGCAACTAAATATGCGGTTTTTGAAGAAACTGTAATGTAAAATAGGGAGAGACTCAATTCCTACTAAAATGTGTTGAAATAAGCTCCAATCTGATGGAAAAAATGATGGTAAGGTGAGGGGATGATCCCTCACAGGATTCCTAGCTGAAATGCTAGAAACTTCCTTCCTCCTTTGGATCTACAATGATGGACTGCACAATCCTTGATGGGACTGTTGTTGATAGGAGGTAAATAAATCTTGGCCTAATGTCAGATCTGAAATGAGGCTCCAGGAATGCTGATCTTGAAGTCCAAGGGTGCTAGCAATAATACTTCACCATTTCTCCAACTGAAATACTGAAGACAACCTTCTCCTCACAAAATGATCTTCAGAAATTGCATAATTCCTGAAGGTATGTGTTCTGCAGAGAGTGGAAATAGTGTGGCACCAATGCCTGATGATGAATGGCAGCCTAGAATAACCTTCACAGAGTAGGCACACAAGTCCCCTATGGGTAAGGGTTGGATTCCCGCTAGGGAGCACCTTGTGCTAAACAACACTTCAGACTCAACTAAACAGCATAAGAGTGCATGGAATGTCAAAAGACAACTCCAGATCTAAATAAATCATCAAATCATAAACTAAAGCCTCCTATAATGTTTCCTTCATCTTCATTATATAGTTTTTTAACCTTCCCCTGCCTTGGCCCACCTCATAACTGTGTTGTACATGTGGAAATTGGTCTCTACGTTGACTGCGTTGTCTCTCCATGATCTCCATCATGTGTTCATGTAATGATCACCCTCTCCATCATGTGTACATTAATGCACCACTTCCTCCATCATCTCATCATGAATGCTCTATGATCTTACATTTGATTCCTTCTGTGATCTTAGTTGACTGCTTCAACCTCCATGATCTATCTCATTAATGAGACATGATCTCCACTCCTTTCACATTAAGTAGCTGCTCCACTACTCCATTATGTAGATCTAGATCTAAATATCCACATACACACATCAAAGGTGGATTTTATTTATCTATGGGGTTTGTGGGTCCCTCCACCCTCTTATTTACTTAATTAATTATGAAAATTAAGAACTCTAATATTCCAATTATCTTGTGGAAAATTGGGAATATTACACCTAGGAAGGAGGAACTCCGTAACATCATGGTGATTATTTCCGATGTCATTTAGGTTTTAAAAAGTCTAAAAAAGGAAGAACTTGACATATTTTCATATTTAGAGAGTTTGAAAAGAAGCGGAAAATAAAACTCTAGCAGGTCCCTTTTCGTAGGTAGTCTCACAGATTCGAAAAGGTACAAAACAATATCTGGGAGAACCTCTTAGTCGTGATTGGCTAAGGTATTCATTTTTCGTAAATAATTTGTCCCAGTCTGAAAAAGGGGTAAACATATACTGGGTAGATGACGTTTCGCAGCCTTTAACGAGTTCAAACGACAAGATTCTCGGCAATTTTTCAATTTTCGAGAGTCAGAAAAGAGTTGAAAGATGACTTCAGGGGGTGACTTTTTCGTGCTTTTACCGAGTCTGAAAAAGTAATAAAATACAACTCGTCACTTCATCATCATCATGTTTAAGACCTATTGCTGCACAATAAATGCACGTAAAACCCATTTTTCGAGATAAAATATTAAAATAATAATAAAATAAGCGCAAAAACCTAATTAGGGTTTTGAAAAGGTTATAACATGATAGAAATAGTAAAAATAAATTAATTTTCACCTTTTCACTTCTTGTGAGCATTTTACCATTTTTAACTGTGATCTTGTGGAGCTAGCAATGAACAATCCAGGAGACCAATCGCAATTCCGTTTTCTTCGGGTAAGAGCTCTTATCCTTGCCTGCATTTTAAGCTAGATTTCATTGCCTGCATTTTCAATTTTGTATGCTTTTGGGGGTACTTTTTTCAAGGTTGGACGTGTGTTGGAAATATGATGCAATATGTTGTCCTTGATGGAAACCTACTTAATAAAGTTAATGGCAACCTATTTGATGAAGTTGTGCTTGATAGAAACCTACTTATTAATGAAGTAAATCCAAAATGATGCAGAGTGTTGTTCTTTGATGGAAACCTACTTGATAAGTTAAGGAGGAGATTGTTGGGAATGTGATACAATGTGTTAAATTTGATGGAACCTACTTGATGAAGTTTTCCTTAATGGAAACTGACTTCATGAGTTGTTAATGATGGAAATCTGATGTATCTATAGATCAGTTCAAGCAGAAGAAAGGATTTTAGAAAGTGCTAGAATAATGATGAAAATGGTATGTCACAAGGCATACGCGAGTTTGTTAAAGGGAATTCGTGTATGTACGTGGAAAAGAACGTACCAAGTAGCGTATGGCCATTTGCGCTCTAATTTAGAAAACCAGGGGACATTACCATGGTATTGACCCAAAGTATTGAGCACTTGATTATCTAATTGATCCCGTCCAGGAATATCATCGGTGGTTAAAGTGGTTTTGACTCATGGTATTGATAAAGGCCAAATCTATTTAAGGAGAAGAAGATCATAGTGCAAGGGTGTGCATGTGTCTAGGTTTTAATGAATACTTCACTCTGAAGTATATTTGAATGGAATGGGTAACAGTTTGATGATAGATCTGAATTCATGATGCACCTATGAAGAAAATGATGAAGAGGGATATCTAGATCTAAAATGTCTATGTATTTTGTAGATCTGTTTATGGAATGATTAGATCAGAACCACGACCTTGTCAAGGAAGGGGAGGACTGAAATGTTTATCTCAGCTCAAGAATTTCCGTAGCCTTCTGAAAGTTTGTTCCAAGATCCACAATGGAAGTCTGGCTAAGGGAAAAGCGCGTATATACGTGTGTTGTCTTCAGCAAAAGCGCATATGGGAATTGAAGTTGGTCCTGAAATGTGTGCAGATGTATATGCAGGTTGGTATTTGTGAAAGCGCGTATATACGCATGCTCAGTGAAGAAAAAGCGCGTATATAATCTAGGGTTTGCTGAAGTATGAGGAATGAAAATGTCTGATCTATTCTGTTGTTTTACTGCTATCTGCTAATGATGTATTCATACAGATCTGGGTTTTTTGATGATGATTATACTGCTGATTATGTTGATAAAAGATAAAGTTGTTGATTGATTGATTGATGATTCAATGAATGAATTGATGGAGTTGTAAGTTTCAGTTTGATGTATGATGAGTTTAATGTGTGGAGTGGGTCCAGTCTAAAAATCTGATGAAAAGTGGCCTGCGAGTTGTGTTGTGTTGAAGATATTAGATCCAGTATGAAAATTGATGAAACGTGGTCTATGGTGGTGCTGAGGGTCGAAGCCTTCAGTGAGGGGGTTGTAGCTCCCTACCAGTGGTAGCTGGTAAACGAGAGTAGGGGGTAGGTGCTCCCTTCCAGGAGAGGCTGGTAAATGAGAGCAGGGGGTTGTAGCTCCCTTCCAGGAGAGGCTCGTAAACGAGAGTAGGGGGTTGTAGCTCCCTTCCAGGAGAGGCTGGTAAACGAAAGTAGGGGGTTGTAGCTCCCTTCAAGGAGAGGTTGGTAAATGAGAGAAGGTTGTAGCCTTCTGCAGGTGGATGCCTGCGTGCTGGTATGAGTCTGCGCTAGTACATTGTTGTAAGATGTTTTCTTTATAATAAAATATTGAAGACAGAGACGACGGCAGTGGTGGTTTTCTCCCGACTTGGGTTTCCACCTTAAATCCTGGTGTTCATGTGTGTTGCTTATGTGTGATGGTTTATTCTGTTATTACTGCACATGCTTACTGCTAACTAAACATCTGATTAATGTATGATGCATAGATCTAAGTAAAGAATTAAATGTATAATAAGATCTCTATATATATGCGAGTTTTATGAAGGATATCCGCGTGTATACGCGAGTTGGTTTCAGGAAGGTAGCGTATGGGTTTTAGAGAAAGAAAAAGTAAAAAAAATTCAGTCAATACTGATTCACCCCCCCCCTCTCTCAGTATTTTTCCCAACAGTTGGAATCGGAGCAGGTCCTTCTGCAGAAGCCTGATCGCTTGAAGGAGATCCGTCGCAATGGTAAGTCAGGAAGGAGTGCTCTCTCTAAAACCACCTCTATTCAATGGAAGTAATCTGTTATTATGGAATATACGAACAAAATCATATCTGCAAAGTCTTGGTGCAGAAGTATGGGCTATCGTGGAAGAAGGTTATCAGTATCCGTCAATTATTCCTACTGATGCAACAGAAAGAAAGAAATATGAAATCAATGCCAAAGTAGTCAATGTTTTATTAGGAAGCATGTATGAACCAGAATTTGCTAAAGTGATGCAGCTAAATTTAGCAAAAGAAATATGGGACAAAATCATTCTAAGCTATGAAGGAGATACAAAGATAAAAAGTGCAAAACTCCAAACTCTTAGAATTGAGCATGAAAATTTAAGGATGCATAGTGATGAGAGTATTGCCAGTTTCTTTTTACGTCTAGATGATATTGTAAATCGCATGAGAAGTTTGGGTGAAACCATAACCGATACTACTCTGGTGGAAAAAGTCTTAAGATCTTTAACTTCAAAATTTGAGTCAAAAGTATCAGCTATTGAAGAAAGGCAAGATCTGAAAACTCTTACTATTGTTCAACTACATGGTATTATAACTACTTTTGAAATGAGAAAAGAAGGTCCCTCTCAAATCAGAGAAGTTTCCTTTAAGGCATGTGCAAAAGGAAAAGAAAAGGAAGTTGTCAAGGAATCAAGTTATATATCAGAAGAAGAAGAGGCAAATTTTGTGAGAAGACTCCAACTAGGTATTGGAAGATTCAAAGGTAAGCTTCCCTTCAAGTGTTTTTATTGTGGAAGAGTTGGTCATTATGCTGCTAATTGTCCTTATAGAGAAATCATGATAAAGGGAAACAATTTGAAAAGGGAAAGAGTTATTATACAAATGAAGATAATGATGAAGTATCTAATGAGGATGAAGAAGATTCTGAAAAAGATATGCTAGTGCTCATGGCAAAGAAGCAAAAGAAGAAGGCTAGTCAAAAGGAGACATCTCAGAAAACACGTGCAGTAGAAAATGAAGAAGATAAAACAGGTACTGATTGTTGTTCTTGTGATTCACCTCCTTGTGCATGCAATGGTGAAGATAGTGAAAGTAATGTTATGGATCTAGAAGAAGCTCTCAAGAATAAAATTGAAGAACAACAAAGAGCATCTAATAAGCAAGAATCTATCTACAATGAGATGATCTCTCGAATGAAGGAACAGATAGAAACACTGAATGGACAGATAGACAAGTATCAAAGGCTGCATGCTTATGCAACCAATCAAATTGAAAGACTTGACACAGAAATCATCTATCTAAATGCATATCTCGAAACACCAAACAAGAATAATGAAGATCTTCTACAATCATTTGAAGAACAAGAGAATGGGTTGAAAGAAGAGATTCTAAACTTGAATGATCAAGTAGAAGAAGGAAGAAGGAAAGAAGAATGTATGAAGAAGCAATGCCAAAAATTGGAGGTTGAGGTAAACATTCTAAAGGTAAATTAGAAGAAAAGAATAAAATTTTGAGGTTTCAATATAGTACTAATATTCTGTATAATATTCTTAGTAGTCAAAGGTCTCCCTCTATTAAATTTGGTCTTGGTTTTCATGAAACTGTTAAGGGAGAATCTAGTTCACAAGGAAGTGCTAAAGATTCAAATGATATCAATGCAAAACCTGAAGTGTTGAAAGAAACAAAAGATCAACCGACAATCATGAACTCTCAAAAGAAATCTTTGTCTCCTTTGATCAATAATGTTTAATGATTTAAATGTCATAATTATGGGCATGTTGCAACAAATTGCAGAAGCAAATTGTCTCAGTCACAAACAAGCAGATTCTACACAAAAAGGCATTCTGGTTTCTTCAAGGGACATTGTTTTTCTTGCAGCAAGTTTGGTCATAAAGCAGCTCATTGCAATAGAAGGAAGAATAGAAAAACTCATTATGATCCCTATGCTTACTTTTCTAGTCACGCAAGATGTTATGCTTGTAACAAGTATGGACATGTAGAAAAAGAATGCAGGATGAACAGATCTGAGAAATTGGATAATTTCCAGCACACAATTAGAAATTTCAAGCAAAGCTGGAAAAAGAAGGAGGACCGGTCAGAAACGTAGGAAATATTGACCCTACTGCAGTCACCCGCTTCTAAAGCTTACTTCTCATAATGACTGCAGGATAAGATGTGAGATACATTATAGGAATCCGTAATGTATCTTCACAGGGGGAGCAATGTATGATGTTTCTCATGGTTGGTTTGGTAATTCTGGTTATGTTTATTTCTGACAGTGCATCTGATGTGAAGAAGACAGGTACAGAATGTACAAGTTCAGGAGGAGATGAATTTGTGAAATTTTCTGTATTTTACTTTCCATACGCGGGTTTGGTGAACTAAAGCCGCGTATACACACGAGTTCCAGTGGAGACAGAAGCGTATTCTTTTATGTTAAGGAAAATTGTGAAGATGGCTCAAGAACAGGAGTACAGGTTCAGGGGGAGCATTAGTCTAATGATTGCATTATTGACATTGTATCTGCTCATTTCTTAGTTCTCGTAATACTCATGCTCAAATGATGATGACATGATACATGGTTTCTTATGATGAGATTATGGATGAACCCTGATTGCTTTTTGATGAAGAGTATCTTTTGATGGATGAGTTGGAAGTCTTATGATTCAAAGATAAGGATAGATCATGCAGAGTTTGTTGCTGATGAATTTTGACACAGTTGAGACCGTTTTATACAAAATTCCTACACATGTTACATCATGATAAATCTTGAAGATCTTGGTGATATCAGATCACATGGTTGATTTCTTGACACATATTGTCTATTGAAGAAGTTGTTATGGTATGCTAATTCCTCTTGGGAAGAATATGTTGATGTTGCAAAAAGTCTGAAGGCTTGATTACTGATGTGCTACAACTGTTGGATGACACTTGAAGTCATGGATACTTTGTCTTATCTTTCTTCTCTCAAATATTTGATGATACAAGTCTATGGTGTTTTATCATGCTATATTTCATGATGATTCCCATATATGTTTCTACAAAGAGGAAATGGAAAGTTCACCTTGATAAAGACAAGAGATTGAGTTGATAGCTGATTTCTACAGAAAGACACTATGTTGATGGAAACATAGACCTGGTCACAGGTTGATGATTGAAAAAGAACTAGTAGTGGTGCATTATTTATCAGGTCCCGATTAGAATCTGCGTCCAGCAAGAAACAAAGTTCTCAGACAGAAGTTTGGAAGTAGTCTCTGCTATGCAAAGGATCAGATCTGATTAAAATTTTGAAGATTAAATTGGATATGCGGGTTTCCTGAAAGACAGTCGCGTATACACGTGAGTTCATACACAGAAAACTGCGTATGGTTGGTTGCTGACAAATTCTGTTTGGGGTTAGCATTCTTCAGCATAGCTGCAGTACTGTTTGGTATCTCTAATGCTGTATGGATATCTCTGGTGATGTTTCAGCTCTTACATTTCTATTTTATTCTCTGATATTGAGTGAAGATGCCTTGATGATTTGCTCAGGATGTACAAGCTAAGGGGGAGCATTGGTCATATGGAAAGGATGCATGGGATGCACAGTTTTAGGGGGAGCATTAGCCTTGCTGAATGTAATGCATTGTTGGCATTATGATGACTCTGAAATATGATCTCTCTCTTGAGGTATTTTTGGTATTGGTTATAAAAAGTCATATTTGTAATTTGATGAAAAGGTTATATTGTGACCTATGATGTAAATTGTAATATTCAGTCATGTAAGGGCTTGTTCAAATTTGTAAACCCACTTGGTTGGGTAGTTGAGTCAAAATGTGTAAACCCACTTGATTGGGTACTTGTGTCACATATGTAAATCCACTTGGTTGGATCATTGATGTAAGTATGAGTCCTTGGTGATAGGAAAGGTCATAGAGTCATGTACTTCATTGAAAAAATATCATTGAAGATTCAACATGAACTCAGGGGGAGCATAGTAACTTCAGTGCACATCATATCTACAAGAGCTCTTCTTTATACAAGGGAAGAAAAACCTTGTTTTGGTTTTTTTCTGCCCTTTTCCCTTGATGTCAAAGGGGGAGAGTAACATGGTGTTTGAATAATGGGAGAATATCATGGTTTTTGCATAATGGTTATAATCAATGTAACTATCTGTTGTGGTGATCAAACACCATCATGGTTGCCATCAAGTCCAAAGGGGGAGATTGTTGGCAATATGATGCAATATGTTGTCCTTGATGGCAACCTACTTGATAAAGTTAGTGGAAACCTATTTGATGAAGTTGTGCTTGATAGAAACCTACTTATTAATGAAGTAAATCCAAAATGATGCAGAGTGTTGTTCTTTGATGGAAACCTACTTGATAAGTTAAGGAGGAGATTGTTGGCAATGTGATACAATGTGTTAACTTTGATGGAACCTACTTGATGAAGTTGTCCTTAATGGAAACTGACTTGATGAGTTGTTAATGATGGAAATATGATGTATCTACAGATCAGTTCAAGCAGAAGAAAGGATTTCAGAAAGTGCCAGAATAATGATGAACATGGTATGTCACAAGGCATACGCGAGTTTGTTAAAGGGAAGTCACGTATGTACGCGGAAAAGAACGTACCAAGTAGCGTATGGCCATTTGCACTGTAATTTAGAAAACCAGGGGAAATTACCATGTTATTGACCCAAAGTATTGAGCGCTTGATTATCTAATTGATCCCGTCCAGGAATACCATCGGCGGTTAAAGTGGTTTTGACTCATGGTATTGATAAAGGCCAAATCTATTTAAGGAGAAGAAGATCATAGTGCAAGGGTGTGCATGTGTCTGGGTTTTAATGAATAATTCAGTTTGAAGTATATCTGAATGGAATGGGTAACAATTTGATGATAGATCTGAATTCATGATGCACCTATGAAGAAAATGATGAAGAGGGATCTCTAGATCTGAAATGTCGATGTATTTTGTAGATCTGTTTATGGAATGATTAGATCTGTGGTCTCGCGAATCTTTGCTGAAGTGAAGGGTGAGGTCTGAGATGTTTATCTAGTCTGAAGAATTGTGAAGCCCTAAAATTTCTGAAGATCCATACGCAGGTTCGTCAAGGGAAAAGCGCATATATACGCGTGTTGTCTTCAGCAAAAGCGCGTATGGGAATTGAAGTTGGTCCTGAAATGTGTGAAGATGTATACGCAGGTTGGTATTTGTGAAAGCACGTATATACGCATGTTCAGTGAAGAAAAAGCGCGTATATAATCTAGGGTTTGCTGAAGTATGAGGAATGAAAAATGTCTAATCTGTTCTGCTGTTTTATTGCTATCTGTTAATGATGTATTCATATAGATCTGGGTTGTTTGATGATGATTATACTGCTGATTATGTTGATGAAAGATCAAGTTGTTGATTGATTGATTGATGATTCAATGAATGAATTGATGGAGTTGTAAGTTTCAGTTTGATGTATGATGAGCTTAATGTGTGGAGTGGGTCTAGTCTGAAAATCTGATGAAAAGTGGCCTGCAAGTTGTGTTGTGTTGAAGATATTGGATCCAGTGTGAAAATTGATGAAACGTGTTCCATGGTGGTGCTGAGGGTCGAAGCCTTCAGTGAGGGGGTTGTAGCTCCCTACCAGTGGTAGCTGGTAAATGAGAGGATGGGGTAGGTGCTCCCTTCCAGGAGAGGCTGGTAAACGAGAGCAAGGGGTTGTAGCTCCCTTCCAGGAGAAGCTGGTAAATGAGAGTAGGGGGTTGTAATTATCTTCTAGGAGAGGCTGGTAAACGAGAGCAGGGGGTTGTAGCTCCCTTCCAGGAGAGGCTGGTAAACGAGAGCAGGGGGTTGTAGCTCCCTTCCAGGAGAGGCTGGTAAACGAGAGAAGGTTGTAGCCTTCTGCAGGTGGGTGCCTGCGTGCTGGTATGAGTCTGCGCCAGTACATTGTTGTAAGATGTTTTCTTTATAATAAAATATTGAAGACAGAGACGACGACAGCGGTGGTTTTCTCCCGACTTGGGTTTCCACCTTAAATCCCGGTGTTCATGTGTGTTGCTTATGTGTGATGGTTTATTCTGTTATTACTGCACATGCTTACTGCTAACTAAACATCTGATGAATGAATGATGCAAAGATCTAAGTAATGAATTAAATGCATAATAATATCTCTGGTCATACGCATGTTTTATTAAGGATATCCGCGTGTATACGCGACTTGGCTTCAGTAAATTAGCGTATGGGTTTTAGAGAAAGAAAAAGTTAAAGTTTTCAGTCAATAATGATTCACCCCCCCCCCCTCTCAGTATTTTTCCCAACAGCGCGACAGTCGATGTGGGTTTCGGGGACGAAGTCGCGCCAACCCGCCTAAAAGTTTAATGGGGAGGTGCCAATTGGCGCTGTTGTTTCTAAAATAGCGACGCCAATCGCCGCAACCATAATTTCTCAAAAATTCTAATAAATAGCCTGTTTTAAATAGTTCAAAAGGTGATGATTTGACTAATGAAAGCCCCAACGATGGTTTTGCAGGTGATTAAAAGAAAAAATGGCCATTGAATGGAAGGAAAGAAAACATGAGGAGGAAGATGAGCTAGCGATTAGAAATTTGAGATGAATGGATGCCCTAAGAGACTGTGGGCTCTTTAAATTCTTCATGGCACTATGTCTTCGAGCTCAGTTGGAGTTACTACAGTATCTGGTCAGTGTGTGGGACACCGGTCGGGAGAGGTTTATAATTCATGATCAAGAGTTTGAGATCGAATTATTTGACATATATTTCATTACTGGATTATCACATAGGGGAGAAACATCGATCCTGATAGGTACCCGTCCTATGATGGAAAACATGAGCATGCTCATAGATAAAGTTTGCCCAGGAGTAAAGAAAGGATCGAAGAGCGGAAAAATAGATATCCAGACAATACCTAATTTGGCACTAAAAGTAGTGTTGCACACTATCACACGAGCTGTCGGATTTCAAGCCCCTCACGAAGCTAAAAATGCACAGCTTCCACTTGCTATGGATTGTACGACTCCAACCATTTTCAACTGGGTAGATGCCGTAACAATCAACTTGAAGTGCCAGTTAACAAAGTGCAAGAACAAAAAGATGAAACGATTTGGTTACGCGTCCATTTTGGTACCATTCATCCTAGAATGGT